>JAVJAP010000065.1:0-132060 GCA_034770075.1 Aralia elata
TCACAAGGCTATTTATTAGGACTCCAAGGATAGGACACTTCTAGAGTCATTCCAATAATTTACTTACTTGACCAAACATTTGGAAAAAAAAAATTATCTCAGAGATTGGCGATTTATCGTATCAGAAGAATAGATCCGCGGACCTATTGATTGACCATAGATGTGAACCGATCGACCGCTACCTAAGAGAAGATAAGTAGTTCTTCTTTCAAACACTTGTATACTTTCTCTGCCCACATGTGAATTGGCCTCTTGACCCTTCCATTATCCCCAAAAGGATTTCTCAAAACATGTCATCATTATCTGGTCTCCTATGCCTTACACCAAATCATTCATACCCTCCATGAAAGTGGTCCATTTTTTTCTCAATGAGCCGTAAACTCTCATTAGTGTTATCCCTGTAGCTTAAAAAATCTTGATTGCAACATTTGTGAAGGGAACAGCCATGTTTTACAGATTATAGAAATGAACGAAATCACAGGGACAAATGTGATTCTGAGTTTGAAAAATTTATCCAGCAGCAAACAATACTACCAGATTCTGAGTAAGGGAGCTTGGGTAGCTTTCTTTATAAATGAGAAATGGATATCCTCGGTGAAACAATTGAAGTATCCGAGGCAAAACCAAGTTTTAAATTCAACCAAGCTACAACTTAGTTGAATTGAATTTTTAAGAGTAATTTAGCACAAAAAACCAAGCTATAACTTCCAAGGGATAAAAAACTTAGCATAAACAGTAAATACCAACTGCAGTAATAATTGTTAAACCACTAAGAATTATAGCTGAAACTGTTTAGTTTTGGAATTTAAAACAACTGGAAATTGATAACTGAAGATTTTTTAGTTTTTGAAATGTTTAATCTAATGCTAGATAGGCTAAACATGTTAATTTGAATCCCTTAACACAAACGAAAATAGATCAAACCAAATTATAGCCTAGAATCCAGAAAAGTATCCCAGAAATTTTTGCCAACAAAGAAAGAAGTAGAAAATTATGGATTGAATTGTGTTTGTGTGTCGTTTTTTATGAGAAATTATGGTTTGGGCTATGTGAATATGACTGAAACGAGTAAACCACGAGATTTAATACCTTGGTTATAAGTGATTTTAAACACTTGTGTTTGCTCTTTTGTAAGAGGCCACCGAAAACAGAGCACCAGAAATCCTTTTTCTGCTGCTTTGTGGCTGTGATCTGCTAGAGTTGTTGAATGATTCTGGGCTGTTTTTTTGGGTTGTGTGTGAAGAGTAGAAGGGAGTAGAAGAGATAGAACCATAGATTGGTTTTGTAGAAGAGAAGAAAATTAGAGGTTGAAGATAGAAGGAAAAAACAAAGATTTAGAGGAAGAAGATGATAGTTTTGGAACAAACTAGCAAACTCTGATACCAATTTGCCAGGCCCAGCTTGGATCGTGACTAGAGGAAAAAAGAGAAACAGAGATATAGAGAGAATAGAGCTAGGATTCAAAGAGAATATAGGGAGGAAGAAGGAGAGGAACTCGGTCATATTAATCACTGAGCTTAGTTGAGATACAGAGAGAAAAAGATAGAAATGGAGGGAGGAAGCAATTGAAAGCTTCCTTCCTCAATTCATTTCACAAAATTCATAATTTCTTGGGGAATACTCTTCCCTTTACATCTATATATAGAGAACAAATGCTGAAAAGTAACTCTCCTACCTTACGCCTCTATTCTTATCCTTCACCCACATATTAACTAACCTACCCATGTGCTCCCCATGCATACTCTTAATTGGATTGCTTCTCAAATACTAACCTATATTAATTATGCCCACTTTACCCTTGGCCTACCTATATTATTATTATTATCTTATCAATATATATATATATATTAATACATGAAAAGAAAAAATCTTATATTTTTATAGTTTAAGTGAAAGATCGAATTCATTTAGAAATAATTGATAATCCAGAATTTTTATATTATCTATATTTGATATTAATGGGAAAGAAATGAATCTTTATAGTATTAGTAAAAAAAATAAAAATAGTAGTGCAAACCCACATAATTTGGGGCTAGATATAAGTACAAGCCTTATTATGATAACTTAGTGCAAAGGCCATATACACTACTATCTGGATGTATAAAGTTAAATTAAAAATAAATGTCAGTGCAAGCCCACAATAATATGACTCATTCAGAAATAACTCTGCAATATCAAAATGAATTCAACAACCGACAAATTCAATCGCTTCTGCAGTCGACAGCAAAATTAGGAGAAGACACGAATAAACAGCTGACCAGCAACGACCAGCAAGAGAAGAGAGAGGAGGGGGGCATACATGATCCGATCTCATCCTTCAATCGCTCCTCTACGTTTACTAATAAAACCCTAAAAGGTAAGTCGCGTTTCTTTCAAAACACGTATGCAACATATTGTTGGCCTGAATCTCTTCTTCTTTTTCTCCTCTTTTTTTTGGGTCATTAAACTTTAGGATTATGCCATATGCCGCAACCCCTGTATGTACCCCCCGCTGCAACCCCCGCACCAGTACATTGTGGCGTAGTGCGTCACTAACGGGACGTACCCAGAACCTCCTCTAAAAACCCCAAATGCAAAAGCTTATGCAAGACAAGGTGAAATGAAGGAATAAGAATATTTTACTCTACACAGAGAAATCAGTGGGATAAAACACACAAAAAGCTCAAAGCTTTCTCAAATCGATAATATGAAAATAAACAAAAATTACAATGTTTTATATAGGGAACCTAGACTTTCCGACAAAGAAAAAACTCTAATTTTTGAAAAGAAATAATATTCCTTAATTAACATAAACTACCATAACTAAAAACATAATTCTTTTAATTAAAATCCACTAGAATAATTACATGAACGTAATTTAAAAAGGAAATACTGTCCTAATTAAACTATAGTACATATAATTAAAAAATTAATCTCCCTAGTAAACTCTACTACTACAATTAAAAGTTAAAACTTCTTAAAATATACTACTTAATAAGTAATAATATAATTAACATTAATCACCAAAAATATTTTATTCTCTAATAATAATCAAGCAATCTTTTGACCCTCTTCTTCCATTCCACACAAAAGCCCAAATGAAGCCAAAAAGTACACACACTCTACCTGTAAATGAAAGAAGGATATGGATTTCTATGATCCTCATGTTTCTAGTCGTCCAAATTTCCCAAACCAATCACAAGCTGAAACACCACCTCTGAAAAGTATCTTCTTACTCTTGCGGGTCTTGCCACCACTGAAACCATTAAATCCAAAGTAAGCTATCCCAGACCAATTTTATCACCATGCTTTGTCCAAACAGCCCAAAAAATGAATCCAAGGTGCAATAAGAAAATGTAGGAACAATGAGGATGAGTTTCGCATTTAACATCACTTTTTTTACATATCCAAATGTCCGGATATGGCAAACTAGGAGTCCTCCAAAAAACCAAGCAAAGTGGAAAGTGGAAAAATTCAAATTCCTAAATGGAGAGGTACACTATCAAATCCCTATGAATATCTGAGACAGTAACACCTCAAAAACCTTCCAAATCAGTGGCCCAAATAACATTGTCAAACTGATTCTATTCTCTGAAGTAACCCACAAAAACATAAGGTTCCTAAAGCACCTATTGATTTTGAGAGACTAAATGATGCATCCATTTTTAGAGATTTTTGGAGAGGCCAGCACCAGATCATGCAAGATACATCAGTTTTTGAAATCACACAACATGTTTTCTACTTAAGTTTATCTTAAGTGAACCCAAGACTGGCATTGGTTTTATGAATTTCCTGTTTACCGGAAGGATGCCTGGTGAGATGATTGAACATATTTAATTGACCCCATTAATATACACATGCATACTTACAGTCGGGGAGAGCTGCTGGATGCATAAACATGTACATCTTTCTAAATGAAATGATGAAAAACCCTATATGGGCCATAACAGAGTTAAATGGATATTCTCAAATATAAGCCATATACACAAAATCCATTATATGCGCAATACGGTATTGCTTTCTATAAGGACATGCTGAATTGAAAATTTTGCAAACTACGGCACCTTTTAACGGCTTCCAGTCGCTCCTCAAATTGCAGATCCAAGGCTAATATTGTTAGATTGGCTATCAGCTCGTAAACTTAACCGAGGTGGCTCTACAAAGGTGGAGGGAAAGGACAACTTCAGTAAAAGTAACATTGCGCAATTCACGTTATTAAGAGTAATTCCTGTTAGAACTGGATTAAAATAGAAGTTTGGTTAAAGAAGGACCATGGTAAGCATTAAGGCCACAAAAAATACAAGAATTATTTGTGGCCATAAAGTCTCTACAGCATATATATTGGAGAACACAGAAAGTAGAAAATCAGTCCTTCAACCTAAATCTTTCAAATTTATAGAAACAGGAGGAATTGCAAAACAGACAGAGAGAGAAGTATGATCTCTGTATATTAAACTTCAAGTAGCTCAAGAACCCAGAGTTCGGAGAAACAAGGTAAACTATATGTTTTGTTTGTCAAGAAACTTTCAACCGACCGCCGAAATACAGAGAAACCATGAGATTCATGAAGCTAGTGGGACTCAAAAATCAGCAAATATGTGTTCTGCCTTTTCAAAGACAATGATATTGACGAACTATAAATCAATGTTCTTAATACCTTTGATCAATAATCTGAATATAACCGTAAAAATTAATATTTACTATATCATTTTATCATACAAATGTAAAAGACTATGAATTGGCGAATAAGTGTAGCAAACTTCTGACTTACAACTGTTGGGGGGGGGGGATATATAGTGTTTTATATTGTATTTATTCTGATATATATGATTTAAAGAAAAATTTTAAATTAAAAAAAAACAGTTAAGTACAGTTAAAGGCGAATGATAATTAATAAAGTCATCTAGATTAAAGAAAGGGGTAAGACTGATTTGCTTACGACTAGATACCATACCGGACTGTTGGGAGGTTGATTTCCTGCACCCAAATGACTACATTTATAAGTTATACTCTAATCACTAGTAGAGACCTGGTACTAACAATCAAGTTAGGTATGAAAGTTTGGAAGCTTTACTCTCCTTCACACACCCCGCGCGCACACAACACCACACAAAATTATATATATATATATATATATATTATATATTGACTATGAATACAAGAAAATGGTTGACTTAATAATCAAATTAAAGCACTAAACCGGGATTGGTATTTCATGGTACTCCAGAATATTCTTAGTAGGAGAAAAGTATAGCAAGGCATAAAATGCAAAACCCAAGGTTAGGTAGTGAGATTATTGGGATCACAATTAACTAGAGTCAGTAGACCCCCTAAATCTATTCAGAAAGGAATACTTTGAAGCTGCTATAGGATTACCTTGGAAGTGACACCAAACCCTTTACCTACGTCCATGATGTTGACCTTGTTTGCCTGAGTACCCAAATAATTAAGTTTATAATTTGGAATACAAAATACAGTTGATCTTATTGAAAAGTGAAAACCAGTGTAAAAAGTTATCATCTTATACAGAAACAAAAACCCTTTGTCGTATTGTGATACAATTAGTTTAATTGGGAAAAAAAAAATTGACCCCAAATATAAGAGATAGAAATCCAATCAAATTTCACAAGAAAATGACTTAAAAGAACCTAATGAAGAGCCCTTAAATAGTTACTAGTCTCATTTGCCAATTTTTTTTGTGGAATGGAGGGAGTTTAGTTACTGGCTTGGCCATAAAGTTTAAAATTTAGCCCAAGATTAATAATAAAAGATGTGGCGCCTCTGAAAATTGATGATGATTATAGAGGTGAGATGCCATGGAATTTTGCTGATATTGCATTCCCACCCTCCATTTAGCCACATCTAATGGCGCCAAAACATGTTTAATGTGCAAGCTTTAGAAAAAATAAATTTACTCCCATTAATTAGGCTCTTCTACTATATCTAATATCTATTTATTATTATTTTCTAAATATATTAAGGCAATTGAAGATCTTATCCAAATTAATTTTGGTTGGTCATTTCAAGGGATAATTTGGTCATCAGCTTATAAGTTCTCAAATACAAATTACAATAATTATAATAATACATGTTTCAAGTTCAATGAATATAATTATAATTTGTTATCTATATATACATACATGCATGAATCTCACAATAAAGCAAAATAAAAGTCATAAAACGCATTAGTGTCATATATATATATATATGAAGAGGAAACTTACAATTAAATTAATTTTGAATAACAAAAATCATATATAAGAAAGATAGCAGGCATGAGTTCCAAGCTTTTTTAATAAAAGCGAGTCATGAAGATTAGTATGTCAATGAAAACAGAATTTTTATATCCAATGAAAATTAGTAATCTGTGTATGTATAATAATCTTTGTTGATTGAGCTAAAAGCATTTACTCCAACAACATAGATATAAAGTAAAGTAAAGGATAATGTGTATATACATAATTTTATATATATATAATTTATTGAAGATAATATCCCAAAACTAATTTGGTCGGTCATTTCAAAGATAATTTAGTATCAGTTTATAATTCTCAAATACAAAATACATTTTATAATAATACATGTTCAAGTTAAATGAATATAATTATAATTTGATATCTATATATACATACTAAAGCAAAAGAAAAGTCATAAAAAGCATTAGTGTCATATATATATACTAGTCGTAGTACCCGTGCCTTCGGCACTACGTACGAAGGGGAAGGGGGGAGAAATTTCCGGCGCTAGAGAATGGAAGAGGTAAAGGGCGAGCTCGGGAGGAGGAAGAACGGAGGAGGATCCGAGAGAGAAAGCAATTTTTTTTCCTTTGAAGTTAAAAAGGATACAATGGACGGTGAGATTTATCCCAAACTTTGGACGGTCCTGATGATTTAATTTGGGTGGGCGGGAAAATTTTAAATAAAAGACCGTCCAAAGTTTGGGATAAAAATCTTCACCGTCCCCATTATATCTTTTTTAACTTCAAATGGAAAAAAATTAGATCCTCCTCCGTTCTTCCTCCTCCCGAAGCTCACCCTCTGCCTCCTCCATTCTCTAACACCCGGCCAATCTCTCCTCCCTTCCCCTTACCCTTAGTGCAAGGAGGCACAGGTAGTGCGGCTAGTATATTATATATAAGAGGAACTTACAATTGAATTAATTTGATAAACAAAAAGTAATATAAGAAAGATAGCAGCCATGGGTTTCAAGCTTTTTTTTAATAAAAGCGAGACTTGAAGATCTTGTATGTCCAAACAAAACAGAGATTTTATATTCAAGGAAAATTAGAAAGCTCTGTGTGTATATAATCTTTTTGAATGAGCCAAAAGCATTTACTCCAACTACATAGATATCAGTACAGTACTGACAGTGGGTATATATATATATACACCCACGTCCAAGGCCAAACTTATAGAGAGGGAGAGGATCATAAACGAAATGAGAAAAGTAAAGAAGGAAATAAAGAAAAATGAAAACAGAAAATAATATGAATAGTATGTATTATGTAAAAAATACTACCTTTGGGTTCTTTAGGCCCAAAACCACGTTTTGGGCTTTGAATCAGAGGCAAGCAGCGTAGTACTTGATAATTGAATGTGGATTTGTGGTGGGAAACTTGCCTACGAAAAAGGCTTGTTCTTCTCCAGTAAGTAGTTGGGGGTAGTAGTAGTAGTAATTGGCGATGGAGGAGGACATTGTTGTGTTGGCAAAGTAACAACTTTCAAGGTATCTAGTGAAATATCCTAAGAAAAAGAAATCTAATTACATCTCCTCCACTCCAGTAAAGAGCAAATAATGGAGGAGGAAAAATAGTACTCGCATAAACTCCAAACAATGTCCGGGCAGGGCAGGGTAAGGATTAATCAAAACATTCTTATCCTCTTATCCCCAATTTCAAACCCAACTGATGCCCGATCGTAAGACAGACAAAGAGGGTAGTACGTGTCTGATGTGTCTCTTTTGTGGAGGAGGGTGGAGACCCGCTGAGGAGGGAGGGTCGTGTGGGCGTCTATTTATCATCTCCAGGAGCTTCTGGGTTTTCCAAATTTGCCAATTTTGGTTATTTTTCTTTTTTCTTTTTTCTTTTTCGTTTTCTTTTATTATGTAATGTGTGTGCTGCTTTTTTTTTCCTATGTTGTATGTACGTTAACTACTTTGTTACTCCCTTATTAAAAAAAATGAAAAATGAAAAAATGAAAAATAAAAAATATTTCTAAAAATTATGGTAGTTTAGTTAATTTAAACTAGTATGCTCGTTCCACTACACTTTTTTTAAAAAATGTCATTTAATAACCAAAACATATATATTTGTAGGTAATATAATTGAAATCAACATTCAGTTAAATTAATAGTATATAATATTGAACAAATAATTGCTCTGCACTTTTTACTCTATTTGATGAACACTGTAAGTTTTTAAAAATTAAAAATTCTTTTTAAATTCTTAACAATAAAAATACTTTTAATGATTCTAATTATTTATAGGCTCAATCTCAATATTATGAACTAATCTATTAACATATTTAGATCATAACTAACAAAATTAGTAAGACAAAATATTTCGTGTATTAAATGAAATTGGAGAGAAAATGTAATGGAAAGGTCAATCACTCTCTCTGTATAAAAATTCTAAAAATTCCTAGTAGTTCTTAAACTTATTATTTTGAAATTTTTTTTAAAATTTGGATCAATTTAAGAATTTTTTTAAAAATTTTTTATATCCCTCAACTATACATTCCTCGTACCTTTCTAATAACCCAGATGAGTCCATAAGTAGCGCGTGGTGGGCAAATTCCCCCACACCACATGCGTTCAAAAATAAAAATTAAAAAGCTTAAAATTGAAATGTTATAGAAATTAATGTTCAAAGTGTAATAACTTAAAACTTTAACCCATTTATGTTAAAAAACATAATATTATTTTATTTTGACCCTCCTTACTTTTCTTTATAAATGTAAAAGATTTAGATGTAAAATAGTATGATTTTTAGTCATATTTGGCCATTTTCATAATGGGTATAGTTTATGTAATGTATTGATAATGGTTATTACGGGTGTTTGGTTCGAAATCGATAATATTGGGTATATTTCTCTCAATAATCAGCTAAAATTTTGTCATACTTTTTATTTCTAAATTCTACAATCACGTTAAGGGATATTTAGTGTTTAATCTTTATTGTACTAGTTATCAAAAAATAAAAAAGGCCTTTGTTTCTGGAATGGTACATTGTTTTCTAGATTACTGAAGCATAAGTAAACGGAGTACGAACAACAAAGCCAATTAAAATAGAAGAAATAGCTCTTGCAACAGTAAGTATTAGTTGTATCTAAAATTGCAAGATGCGTTGTTAATTTACTAGTAATATAAATGTAATGAAATTATGATGACACTTTTTTGAATATTAAAAGTTTGTTCAGTTAATAGCGTTTAGTATGTTTGAAACGATATTGTTTGGTGTTTAGAGCATTGGAACTTCTCCGCACCATACGTTTGGGATCCAAACATGGTGTTTGTGAGTTAAGTAAGTTACGTTTAAAATCAGTTTATTATTAGACGAACAAAAATTTCAACTACATTTAATGTATTTAGAACTCTCAAAAAGCTGTAGACGACATAAGCACTAAGTGCATGACTAATTTGGAAGCTTATGAAAGTTTTTGGGACTTTTGCAGTTTAAAACATCTTAGTTATTTACATGAACTTATTTACAAAGCAGATTTTTTCAACTCACAAACACATATTTTAATCTCCAAACTCACCCTTTACGTTTGGGTTAAAAGCCATTGGAACGCACTTTCTCAAACGCAACCAAAATAAAGGTCTAACTTGTTTATAAGCCTTCGGGGGTAACGAATGCTAAGGATTTCTAAGGAAATGATAGGATAGGAAATAAATATTTTTCTTAGTTATCGTTGTAAGTTTACTTAAGAGAGTGTCAATATGTATAGGACATGGGATGTCCCAAATTTGTTTTTATATGTTAATGTTAAGGCAATTTAGGAATAAAAAAGAATGTTTACTAAATTCATTTTTCAAATCCTTAGTTTTACTGTGATTTTGCTTAAGAAAAATTTCAAGGAAAAATTGGATTTAATTTTCTCTTACCTTTCTAGAACTTTCTTAATTAAAAGAAACTTACAAACAAAGAAAATTCGGAGGGAAAAAGGTAATTTTGTTTACTATCCTTTGCTTTGTTTTTTAAACTTACAAATAAGACTGGTGTAAATTATTTTATACTATTATCAATAAAAGTGAGAGTAAGTTAGTTTATACTATTATCAATTAAAAGACGACTCTTTCTGTATAATTTTTATTTATTTAACAAAATGAGGCTCTTTAATTGTCAAACTTAGATAAGGCCCCAAAGTACTATGTGCCGTCCAAGCTTAAAAGTCCACAAAGCGATTAAAATTAATGTGCAACGCGAAACAGTTACAAAACGAGTATTGACACCAACAACGAATCTTCAAATTTTGCGGGACCAAAACTTCATGAATTTTCTTCTTAAAGAATAATCTTGAAAACAAGTGAGAAAATTACCAACATCTTCCAGTTTACCTGCATGACCAAAGAAATCTTCAGGAACTACAAAATCAATAATTTTAAAGGTCCTGAAAACACTGAAATAATCTCATAAACTAATTTTTTCAATTGTAGTATTCACTATCAATAATATCCCCATAAAGAACTTCTTCATCTTCATATTCGTTATATACAGGTTTTTCAAACTCTTTTACTTCTTCTTCCACGTCTTCCTCAACCAAAATGTTCTTCAGTTTCGGATAGATCGTATCTGGCCTATCAATTGATAGAATTCGAATTGACAGTTCAAATTTCGATGATAATCTATGTGACCCCGTCGTTCCCATAGCTGCTCCCTATGGTACTACGGGTTATCCAAAACTGACTCGGAGTAATAACCCTCCTCGTCACGATCAAGGTGTCAGACTTCCTCAGTCGTAACTTATCCACGACGGACCGAGATTCTTGCACCGCTAGACGCCGGATTAACTTTGCAAACTTGTCTCTGTAAATCCTCAATCATCACGTCCTGAACATTACGATCACGGTGCGGTACTTCCTCAGTCGGAACCTACTCACGACGACCACGACCACCAGCCATCGAAACTGATGAAGTCTATTCCCAGGAATATATTTGAAGCTTTAATATCAACTGGACACCGGGCAAAATAGCAAATTATTCTGCGGGCTAGGTAAACAAATAAATTCACAGGCAACAGAAGCAAAATTATTGCCTAAAACAAAGAGAAAACTTCTCTAATGCTCAAATTATTATTATCAAAAAATTAAAAGTTGTCTATAATTCAACCCGCAAGCCGAGTTTTATAGCTAAAAGATTTCCTTATTGAAACGAAATAAAATTCCTCCCCCCCCCCCCCCCCCCCCTAAAAATACGAAAAACAAACTTCTAATAGTTAACAACTTCCTATTACGTAATAATATAAAAGAGTTACATATTAATACCAAATACCTATACCATAAAAGAATTCACTTCCTATAAAATACTACCATAAAACACCTAAATAATTTTAATAAATATATAATAATCCCGAAGCCAAGAATCCGTTCCCGAACTCTCCTGATCCAAAAGAAATCCGCTCCCCGACCCCGAACGCCGACCCGAAAGAACCCGAAGTCGATCCCAAAACCGAACTCCCTGTTGGGATATACTATTCAGTGGGACCCACAATTCCACTATCAGCATTATTGTGAAGCTTTGGTTATTTTGATTGTCTCATATTTAGACAATGGTAGGAGAATGTGGAAGGTTAAAAACCAAAGGTTGAAGTGGTGGGGGCCACTAGGAACACAAAAGGTTGGACAACTAAGGAATTTAAAAAGTCGGCAAGTCTTTTCATTTTCTCCTTTAAAACCTTTCATCAGGTTACATGTGATATATATTTATATATTCATTACATAGAAGGGCGGGGGATCCATGAAAAAACATACAAAGGAGAGAAAGAAGGAAGCATAGACATACCAACATAGATATTCTCATCAAATAGTTTAGAGAGGGAAAAAAAACTCTCCATCCTGGACGAGAAAGGCGAGAAAAAGCAGACAACAAAAATATCGAGTTTAATTATTAGTTGAGAACTTATTTATATTCCTTATTATTTTTCATAGTGGATTTCTGATATCTCTCCCCGTTGTTTTTTTCCCAATTTGGGTTTTCCACGTAAAATACTCGTGTTATTTATTTTATTTCCACATGTCCATTATTTTATTCCAACACACTAAAACAAATGCATATCCTCAACCGTTTAAACATCTTTTCGGCTCGTTATTTGGTTGATTTGGCTAGCGGTCAGAATTTGGCGTTAACATTGACGCTAGAAGGAGGGCCTAGTGCCAGCATAATTATACAATCACTCAGTAGTATTTGATCAGAAAATCATTGGTGCCAAAACAATACAAAAATGACATCGACACAGGAATACATCAACGACCAATTACCACTTCCAACCCCGTGGGTCGGTTAAAGATAGGTTGGGGGCCATCGGAAGAGCATCTCGGAATAGGCTGGGCCCACAAAGTCGCTCAGAGGGCCAATTCGACTCCTGGACAACGATTGTCAAAGGGGAAAATGTTCTCTTCCCACACAGAGTGACATGTGTTGGCCATGGTGATGGTGATGATGACCAGAACTACGAGCCAGATTAATGTCGAGACAAGAAGGGAGTTGATTATGGCCAGAAAGATGCAACAGAGCAAGGATGCTATGGAGGCCTTACGCCTTCTCAGCAGATGAAGTTGGACAAACAGTTAGCGTCCTTGTTACACGGAGAAGAATGTTCCCTCCAGTCATGATCCGGCTTCAGGAAGATTCGTCAGGAGACCGATCTAGGGAAACATCGTCTGAACGGTTCTCGACGAGAAAGTAGCAGGCCGAAGAGCCGCACCATAGTCTGATGGAAGGCACCGAAGCCGCACGCAGGACAACAGCAGGTGCCGAGGAAGCCGCACACCAGTCCGCAGCAGGCACCAAAGCCCCCTCGCAGGGCTTGAGCAGGCTGAGAAGCCGCTCTCCGATCCCAGGAGGCATCATAGTCGCTCCCAAGGACGATAGCAGGGACCGAAGAGCCGCACACCAGACCGGGACAGACGTCGGAGACGTTCTAGGGATAATTCAAGAGTCAGGCCCGAACCGACTCTTTAGGAGGACATGACTGATTCCCTAGCGAAAAGGTTGAAGGAAAAGTTAATATAGAGGTTGGCGACAGCAGATCTAGTCGAAAGAATTGCCGAACAATGCCATGTCACCTTTTACTCCGGAGATAAAGAGGGTAAACGGCTGACAAATCAAAGAAAATGCCCCCGTTAGAGACTTATGATGGCACTGAAGATCCCTATGACCACACGCATGCTTACCGATCAAATTATGGATTATTATGTCCACCCCGATGCCGCCAAGTGTCACATGTTTGTCACAACGTTGAAGCATGAGGGCTCGGGAATTATGGATGCGCGTCTCACTTACCCCGCATTCTATCGGCTCATGGGAACTGTTATGTGATAAGTTCCATGCGCGCTTCGAGAAGTAATAAGCGGAGGGGAAAGCTGACTAAAACATCCTTGATGCAAGTCAAACAGCATTTCGATTGAGAGCCTCGACCAATACGTGAAGAGGTTCAGGGAAGCGGTTGGTAATATTATATATTTTCTTTATATTATATTTTGGAAAGTATATTATAAATATTATTATTTAATTATTATTCAAATATTTAAATAAATAATATAATATATTTTTTGGTAATATATTATTTTTACTAATATATTGAAGCATACTTTATTTATTTAATTAAATATATTCAATTATTTAAATATATATTCATTTGCAACTATTAATTAGATTATTTAATTCTTTTCAAATATCTATATATAATATAAATCTTACGACATGCATTTTAATTATTGACTATATATATACATATTATATATTGAAGATATTATGTTTATGTATTAAATATACATTAATATTTAATTGTTTATTGGATATATTATATAGATTTAAAATATATATACTTGTGCAAAATAATATTTACATATATATTAACTATTAAACAAATGTATATATTAATATATAATTATTATTAATTTTTATTTTACATTTAATTATATAATTATTTATTATTCATTTTTATATTCAACTATTTAAATATATATTAATAATATATATATATATTTTAATTATTTCATAAAATATATTAATATGTATTTTTGTATTATTTATTTGAAATATTTAATATTATATTTATTGTATGGGGCGTTTGAGATTTGGGGCTTGGGGTTTAGGGTTTGGTGTTTGGAGTTTGGGGGTTTTTAGGGTTTTGGTTTAGGGATTAGGGTTTTAGGGTTTATATTAAAAATTCCAATTATTGAAATATATATTAATATTTAATAATTTATTCAGATATTAGATATATGAATTCTTGTATTATATAGTTAATTATTTAGTAATTATATGTTTATATATATATTAATATGATTAAATAGATATTTTAACATATTATATAGTTAATTATTTATAGTTTATTTATTGAAGCATATTATTATTTATTTGTTATTATATGTAGATTTATATATTAAATTATTTAATAATATATTAATTTAATTTATAAATTATCTATTTAACCATATTATATATTTAATTGTGTATATTATTGAAGCGGTATTAAGTTTATTTAATATTATATAGACATTTGTATACACATAAAAATATATTAATGATAGATTATATATTTAATTATTTAAATATACATAAATATTTAATTATTTATTAGTATATGATTATATATTATCTTTATATATATTTTTGAAAGTATATATACATATTAATATGTAATTATTATTCAAAATATTTAAATAAATATTATAATATATTTTTTTGGTAATTCTATTTTTTTTATTAATATATTGTAGCGTACTTTATGTATTTATTAATATAATCAATTATTTTAATATATATTAATTTGCAACTATTAATTATATATTTAATTCTTTTTCAAATATATATTTATTATATAAATCTTACGACATGCATATATTTATTGAATATGTTATATTTCCATATGTATATAATGAAGCGTATTATGTTGTATGTATTAAATATACATTAATAATTAATTTTTTTATTGGTGTATTATAACTATTTAAAATATATCTACTTGTGCAAATTATATATACATATATATTAACATTTATCATAAAAATGCCAATTCTCACAATATTTTATTTAATTATTTGGGTAATACATCAAATAAGTATACTGCAGAATAAGAAAATAAATTCGACCACTGATACATGCTAATCTAGACTAGTACAATATTAGTTATTTTTTAAAAAAAAAATTAAAAATATCATTAGGCAAATTTTGAAAATTTTAGAAGCTAATAAATATATACAAAAATTATCAATAAAGACGCATAAAAAAAAAAAGAAAAAGTTGAGACTTCATACTTGACATTCATGGCTAATTTGGATTGAGAAGATACCCATTTCAGAAGAAACAATTAGTCCCCACTTGATGGTATGGAAATGACATTGAATTTTCTCCAAAAATGGAAAGGACATTGGCCTTTTTGGACCTCTAATTTTCTATTCCAATTTTTACTTTTAATTATTTCTTATTTTTTCTTTCTCTCTTCTCCTTTCATACTAACCTTCAAACTTCTTGTGGAAATTTATAATCATTATTTTCTCCCGTTCTTCAATTATTATACAAATTCTTAACTGAAATTAGGCCTCAAATTACGTCAAAGATCCTGTTCTTATAATTTAAGGATCAACCACGATCTCGAACCACTTGCAAAATTTTTTCAGGAATTTATTTTCAATAATTCGTCGTCATAATTTATAATTGTCACAAAAAGGGGACATTACTAATAACTTTCCGGACCTTTACAACAGAGAATTAGAAAATCTTAAAAATTTTTTCAATAAAGTTTAATTTTGGTAATTTTTTATATACATATATTTAATCTATATAATTTATTATTTTTATATTCAATTATTGAAATATATCTAATATTATATATTATATATTTAATTATTTCAATAAAGTTTAATTTTGTAAATGGGCCACTAGGAGAGTAGTGGAGGATGAAGCACTGCAAGGTTATGGAGATGAGTCGGATAAAGGCAAAAAAGGGAGAACGAAGAAGAAAAAAAGTAAAAAGGAAAAAAGGAGAGAGAGGTAAAGGGTCATATTTTTTTTAATTGTTTCGCAAGTTTTGAAAGGGGCTATTATATTTATATTTGACTAAAATGTTTTTAAAAAAAATTGAGCGCGTAAAAAAAGTATAAAGTTCAAAATTTTCAAAATCAAATTCACATTTAAATTAAATGGCTCGATAATCGTGCCATCGAGGACTTGTTACCTTGTATATCTGTGTCCATCCCTTCATTACTCTCACTTTATTCATGTTCTTTTCAAACTTTCAAAACACCTATCTGTTCCGAAGGTTCAACACGTGAAAGAAAATATATTTGCGGGAATTGAGAGCTAATGAGCGGGACTGAAATTTTATTTTCTATTTGGATGACCCCAGATTAAAATCCCCCTCTCTAGCCAGAGCTTGTGTATAATGACTGGTTCCCACTCTATATAGATTAGCTGTTGTGGAGCACGCATTGTATGTGCAATCACCATGAAGATATAGTAGAAGCTATATTTATGTCCGTAGATTCTAGCACCTATTTTAGTTCATTATTGTTTCATGTGGTGAGTGGTTTATTGTATAAAAGATTGTTGTGGTTTTTTTATTTTCACAAGTCACATTATTACCTTACACCTACCTTTTCCTTCTGAGCCATCATAGTATGATATAATATATTCAATCTATTTTGTTTTAGGTTGAGAAATTATTATTTGATGTAATTGTGTTTTATACTTGTGCTTTTCTTCCTGTATTTGCGGGAATTACTAAGTGATATATTTCATTGGACTATATGCCGATTTGAAAAAATAAATATGGCATTTCTACATAATTTGGTTCTGAAAATATATGTTTTCATTGATAAATTCATAGGACATATCAATCCAGTTATTACGGAGCTATTGGCTTTGTGAATCAGTTGCAGTACCTTGTTTTTTAGTTCTGTAATAAATTTATGTTAACACGCAAGAACAATATGATTCATATAATTTTGCTTGGTGACTGCATAAACTTTAAGATACAACCTTGTTATATTGTCTTGGACAAAAATGACTATATTTTTTCGTTGTATGTATTAATCATTGTTTATTAATGTTTCTCCTAGCTTTGATTTATTTTTCTCTATGATTGCAAGATGTTTATGTTTTCTCTTTCAAATTATTATCTTTGTCAAAAATAGCTAGGAGATCATTACTATTATATATATATATATATATATGGTAACGATGATTATTGAGGTGAGGGTATTATTAATGGAGGGTAGTTGATCTACTCAAAATGTCCAAATCGATTTTTGACGTGGATAGGCACCAGTTATAAAAAAATAATGAGAAATGTACGTGAATTTGCCTAAAATAAATTAAACTATTATTTAATATATATGCTTAAAATAAATAAAAATAAATATAATATGCTTTAGAATAAATAATTTAAAAATAAGTAACTATATATATATGTTAACAAATTTACATATAATAAAATCAATTACATCAATTATAATTAAATATTAATATATATTTAATTAATTAATAAATATTTATTATGATATATGTTATAAATAAATAACATAAATAGCGAAATAATAAAATAAAAACAAATATAGCTTCAAAGGATTTATAACATGAAAAAAAAGTATACTCATAAAATATACAAATAATAAAATAAATATAATTAACTATATATTTAATATTTTATATGTTAATAAGTATAATATGCTTAACTAAAGAAAAATAATAAAATAAAATAATATAATAAGATAAATGCACCAGTTATAATTACATTAAAATATAATTTAAATAATTAACTATATATTTATTGGATTTTCTTTTATGTGTGCCCTAAGCGCATACCTTATACACAGGAATCGAGAGGATATTTTCTTAATTCCGGTGCATATTACCTTGATCTCTGTGTAAACATAGACAATCAAAAGAATATTCTCTCGATTCTTGTGTATAATGTCTGCCCTTAGGGGCACACTATAGAAGGTCTCATATTTACTTTACAATATTTAAAAAATTTTAAAAACAAAATATTTATAAAAATTAAGAATTTATAGGAAAATAATAAAATAAATACGATAATTATAAATACATATTAATATATAATTAAATAAATAAATATATATTCAATAAATAATATGTTAAAAATAATAAAATAAATATATATATATATTTGCAGAAATATATTATAAAATTCAAATAATTAAAAAATATATATGAATTACATTTTAGTATATTGCATATTCGGGTTTTTTATTTTATATTCAATTATTTAAATATATATGATTTTTTAATTATTTTAATTGATATATATTACATATTATATATTTAAATTTATTTTAATATATATATATATATTTAGTAATTGTTCGTTTGATATATATTTTATTTATTTTTAAATATATATGAAATAAGTAATTATTTCTTAATAATATTATTTCAACATATATTTATTTGTAAATATATATTAATTTTGTTATTATTTTTTAAATATCTATTAAGATGTAATTAATATATATTAGTTTACGGTATAAATAGTTAACTATATATTTAATATATAATAAGTTAACAATTAAATATATTTAGTATTCTGATTAGTTTTCGATATAAATAATGAACTATATATTTAATATATCAGAAGTTAAATAAATATATTTATTTAAATATATGTATGCGAAAATATATATAATTAAAAATAAATAAAATATCTAATACAAAATAAATAAATATTAAAACATTTTTAAATAATAATTACATATTAGGGTTTAGTCATGTAATTCTTATTTGTTAATTAATTATTTGTAAATATATATTAGTATGTAAATATTTATCAATATATATAAATATATATTCCATAATTAAAATTATTCAAAATACATTATATTTAATTATAAAACATATTGCATAATGTTTTGAACATATATTAATCTGTAAATATTTATTAATTTTTTATTATCTTTTAAAATTATATATGATTTTTTAAATATATAGTAATATGTAATTATTTGTTAATTTAGTATTTATAAATATGTATTAGTATGTATTTTATTTTAGGGTCTATTTATATTTTTATTAATACGTAATTTTATAAATAATTAACGAATAATGATTACGGTTTTGATTTTAAAATACATCTAATAAAATAAAATAATATGCTTTAATAAATAATTTATCTACAATTAACTATAAATATAAATGCATTAATTATAATTTCATTAATATATATATAAATAATTAGCTATATATTTAATATACAATTTATTTATTTAAATAATAAGTATGCATATTAGGGTTTTTAGTCAATTAAATATATTAAACATATATTATTTATATATATAAATATTTGTTAATTAATTATTTATAAATATATAAATTAATTATGTAAATATTTATGAATATATATAAAAATTATATATTATTTATTTAATCATATATTTATACTTTATTATTACTTTTTTAATTATTAAATAAGTAGATATTTTTAATAATTATAAATATATTAATTAATGATTTATACATATATATCAATTAATAATCATATATTAACATATAATTCTTTAATTATTTTATATTAATATATATTTAATTTGGGGTTTGGGGTTTGGAGTTTGGGGTTTGGGGTTTAGGGATTAGGGTTTTAGGGTTTATATAAAAAATTCAATTATTGAACTATATATTAATATTTATTAATTTATCCATTATAATATATATTTATATGAATCTAGTATTATATAGTTAATTTTATATAAATTGCTTTATATGAAGCATAATTTTATTTATTTGTTATTATATGGTAGATTATATATTAAATTATTTAAATATATATTAATTAACTTGTAATTATCTATTTTACCATATTATATATTTAATTATGTATATTATTGCAGCGTATTAAGTTGATTTAATATTATTTACACATTTGTATACACATAAAAATTTATTAATGATACCCATTATTATATTTAGTTATTTAAACATACATTAATATTTAATTATTGTTTTGGTATATTATATCGATTTAAAATTATATTACTTGATGCAAATATATATACATATTTATTAAACTATTAACATATATATTATATTAATATATCATAATAATTTATTTTCATAATAATATTTAATTATAATAATTATTTATTATTATTTTTATATTCAATTATTTAAAATATATAATTAATATTATACACATATATATATATTTAATTATTTCATAAATATATATTAATATGTATTTATGTATAATTTAATGAAATATTAATATTATATAATTATAAGGGGTTTGAGGGGATTTGGGGCATGAGGTTTAGGGTTTGGCGGTTTGGAGTTTGGGATTCTTAGGATATTGGTTTAGGAATTAGGGTTTATATAAAAAAGTTAATTATAGAAATATATATTAATATTTATTAATTTATTAATATATATATATATATATGAATCTTGTATTATATAGTTAATTATTTAGTAATATATATATATTTATATATATATATATATACACACACACACACACACACACATAATATATATATATATATATATATATATTAATCATGTAAATATATATTTTAAAATATTATATAGTTAATTATTTATTGAAGCATATTTTATTTTATTGTTATTATATGTAGATTATATATTAAATTATTTAAAATATATATATTTAATTAATTCGTAATTATCTATTTAATCATATTATATATTTAATTATGTATATTAATTGAAGCGTATTATGTTTATTTAATATTATATACACATTTGTATACACATAAATATATTATTAATGATAGGATTATATATTTAATTATTTAAATATATAATTAATATTTAATTAGTGTATTGGTATATAATATATATTTTCTTTATATCTATTTTGAAAGTTATATATACTTATGAATATGCAATTATTATTCAAATATTTAAATAAGTAATATAATATATTTTTTTGTAATATATTATTTTTATAATTTAATGAAGCATACTTTATTTATTTATTAATATATTCAATTATTTAAATATATATTCATTTGTAACTATTAATTATTTATTTAATTCTTTTCAAATATCTATTTATAATATAATTTTTACGACATGCATTTAATTATTGAATATGTATATCCATATTATATATTTGAAGCGTATTATGTTTATGTATTACAATATACAATTAATATTTAATTGTTTATTGGTTTATTATATCTATTTAAAATCTATATACTACTTGTGCAATTATATATACAAATATATTAATTATTAACATAATGTATATTATTTATATATAATTAATATTTTTTTTTTATAATATATTTAATTATATAATTAATTTATTATTATTTTTATATCCAATTATTTAAATATTTATTAATATTATATATATATATATATTTAATTATTTTAGAAATATATATTAATCATGTATTTATGTATCATTTATTTGAAATATTATTATTAGATTATTATATGGGGTTTGAGGTTTAAAGCTTGGAGTTTGAAGTTTGGGGTTTTTGGGGTTTTGGTTTTAGGGATTAGGGTTTAGGGTTTTAGGGTTTATTAGTTAATTTTTTATAATTATTTATTGAAGCATATTTTAATTATTTGTTATTATATGTAGAAGTATTATACTAAATTATTTAAATATATATTAATTAATTTATAATTATTTATTTAACCATATTATATATTTAATTATGTATATAATTGAAGCGTATTAAGTTTATTTAATATTATATACAAATTTGTATACACATAAAAAGTATATTATTGATAGATGATATATCTTAATTATTTAAATATACATTAATATTTAATATTTAGTTATTTATTGGTATATATATTATCGTAAGTATCTTTATTTATATTTTTTTTAAAGTATATATACATATAAATATGTAACTTATTATTCAAATATTTAAAATAATTAATATAATATATTTTTTGTAATATATATTATTTTTATAATATATTGAAGCATTCTTTTATTTATTAATATATTTAATTATTTAAATATATATTCATTTGCAACTATTTAATTATATATTTAATTCTTTTTAAATATCTATATATAATATATAATCTTACCGACATGCATTTAATTATTGTATAAGTATATCCATAGTTATATATTGAAGCGTATTATGTTTATGTATTAAAATTTACATTAATATTTAAATTTTTATTGATGTATTATATCTATTTAAAATATATATACTTGTGCAAATATATAATACATATATATTACACATTTTATCATAAAAATGCCCAATTCTCACAAAATTTTATTTAATTATTTGGGTAATACATCAAATAAGTGTACTGCAGAATATGAAAATAAATTCGACCACGATTACATGCTAATCTAGACTAGTACAAATTAATGTTTATTTAAAAAAATAAAAAATATCATTAGGCAATTTTTGAAAATTTTAGAAGTAATAAATATATACCAAAAAATATTATTAAAGACGCATAAAAGAAAGAAAAAAGTTGAGACTTCATACTTGACGTTCAGGGCTATTTGGATTGAGAAGATACCCATTTCAGAAGAACCATTAGTCCCCACTTGTTGGTATGGAAATGTCATTGAATTTTCTCCAAAAAAATGGAACGGACATTGGCCTTTTTGGACCTTAATTTTCTAATTCAATTTTTACTTTTAATTATTATTATTTTTTCTTTCTCTCTTCTCCTTTCATACTACCCTTCAAACTCTTGTTGGAATTTATAATCATTATCTTCTCCCGTTCTTCTAATTGTATTATACAAATTTTTAACTGAA
This sequence comes from Aralia elata, assembly GCA_034770075.1. Lineage (NCBI taxonomy): Eukaryota > Viridiplantae > Streptophyta > Magnoliopsida > Apiales > Araliaceae > Aralia > Aralia elata. Next base: position 22,935 of record JAVJAP010000065.1, read on the forward strand.
ATTAGGCCTCAATTTCGTCAAGATTCTGTTTTTACTATTTAGGATCAACCACGATCTCGAACCACTCGCAAAATTTTTTCATGAATTTATTTTCAATAATCCGGCGTCATTAATTTATAATTGTCACCAAAAAAGGGGAAATCAATAATACACGTTCCGGACCATTACAACAGGCTGAATTTAGAAAATCTTAAATTTATTCAATAAGGTTAATTTTGTAATATTTATATATAATATATTAATTATATTAATTATTATTATATTTTTATATTCAATTATTTAAATATATATTAATATTATATAATATATATATTTAATTATTTCATAATATATATTTATTATGTGATTTATGTTATCATTTTATTTGAAATATTATTATTATATAATTATATGGGGTTTGAGATTGGGGCTTGGGGTTAGGGTTTGGGGTTTGGAGTCTGGGGTTTTTTAGGGTTTGGTGTAGGGATTAGGGTTTATATAAAAAATTCAATTATTGAAATATATATTAATATTTAATAATTTATTATTATATAATATATTAATGTGTAATATATATTTTAAACATATTATATAGTTAATTATTTATAGTTATTTATTTAAAGCGCAATTTTTATTTATTTGTTATTATATGTAGATTATATATTAAATTATTTTAAATATAGATTAATTAATTTGTAATTATCTATTTAACCTTATTATATATTTCAATTATGTATATTATTGAAGCGTACTTATGTTTATTTATATATTATATACCACATTTGTAAACACATAAAAATATATTAATGATAGATTATATATTTAATTATTTAAAATATACATTAATATTTAATAATTTATTGGTATATATTATATATTATCTTGAATGTATATATACATAATTAAATATGTAATTCTTATTCAATTATTTAAATAAATATATAATATATATTTTTGTAATATATTATTTTTTTTTATAATATATTGAAGCATACTTTATTTATTTATTAATATATTCAATGTATTTTAATATATATTCATTTGCTAACTATTAAACTATTTTATTAATTCTTTTCCAAATATCTATTATATAAATATAAATCTTACGACATGCATTTAAATTATTAAATATGTATATTCCATATTATATAATTGAAGCGTATTATGTTTATGTTTTAAATATTACATTAATAATTTAATTATTTATTGGTAAATTATATCGATTTAAAATATATATACTTGTGCAAATATATATTCATATCTATTAACTATTAACAAATATATATATTAATATATAATTATTATTTATTTTATTATATATTTAATTATTTATTATTATTTTTATATTCAATTATTTTGAATATATCATTTAATTATTTCATAAATATATAATTAATATGTAATTTATGTACCATTTATTTAAAATATTAATATTATATAATTATATGGGGTTTGAGTTTTGCAGGGCTTGGGGTTTAGGGTTCGGGGGTTTTATGGTTTTGATTTAGGGATTAGGGTTTTAGGGTATGGTTTAGGGTTTTAGGGGGTATATTATAAAAAAAATTCAAATTATTGAAATATATATTAATATTTAATAATTTATTTCATATATAAATATATATTTAATTTATATATATATATATATATATATGAATCTTGTATTATATAGTTAATTATTTGTTAATATATATATATATATATATATATATTAATAGGTAAATATATATTCATTTGCAACTGATTAATTTATATATTTAATTCTTTTCAAATATCTATATATATTATAAATCTTACGAAATGCATTTAATTATTGAATATGTATATCCCATTTTATATATTGAAGAGTCTTATGTTTATGTATTAAATAGACATTAATATTTAATTTTTTATTGGTATATTATAGCTATTTAAAATATATAATACTTGTGCAAATAATATATTACATATATATTAAACATAATAACAAATATATATCTATATATTAAATATATACCTATTATTTATTTTTATAATTTATTTTAATGATATAATTATTTATTATTTATTTTTATATTCAATTATTTAAAAGTATATATTAATATGTATATATATATAGGTTTAATTATTTCATAAATGTATATTAAATATGTATTTATGTATCTTTTATTTGAAATATCTAATTATTATTTAATTATATGGGGTTTGAGGTTTGGGGCGTGGGGTTTAGGGTTTGGGATTTTTTTAGGGTTTTTAGGATTTGGGATTTAGGGTTTAGGGTTTATATAAAAAATGTAATTATTGTATATATATTAATATTTAATAATTTATTCGTACATATATATGATATATTTGATTCCTGTATATATATAGTTAATTATTTAGTAATATAGATATATGTATATATTAAATATATATTTATTTTTAATAGATGTAAAATAGATATTTTAAACTTATTATATAGTTAATATTATTTAATTGTTTATTGAAAGCCATAATTTTATTTATTTGTTTTTATATGTAGATTATATATTAAATTTATTTAAATATATATTAATTAATTTGTAATTATCTATTTAACCATATCTTATATCTTAGTTATGTATTATTATTGAAGCGTATTGTGTTTATTTTTAATATTACATACACATTTGTATACACATAAAAATATATTAATGATAGATTTACATATTTTATTATTTAAATATACATTAATATTTAATAATTTAATTATTTATTGGATATATATTATATATTATATATATTTAAATTTAAAGTATAATATACATATTAATATGTAATTATATATTCAAATATTTAATAAAATAATATAATATATTTTTTTTGTAATATATTACTTTTTGTATAATATATTGATGCATACTTTATTTATTGATTAATATATTCAATTATTTTAAAATATATATTCATTTTTCAACTAATTAATTATATATTTAATTTCTTTTCAAATATCTTATATTTAATATAAAGCTTACGACATGCATTTAATTATTGAATATGTATAATCCATATTATTATATTGAAGCGTATTATTGTTTATGTATTAAATTTACATTAATATTTAATTTTTTATTGGTATATTTTTTCTATTTAAAATATATATACTTGTGCACAATATATATACATATAGATAACCTATTAACAAATATATATATATTAATATATTATTTTTATTTATTTTTATAATATATTTAATTATATTAATTATTTATTATTATTTTTATTATTTCAATTATTTAAATATTTATTAATATTATTATATATATATATATTTAATTATTTCATAAAGTATATAATAATATGTATAATCGTATCATTTATTTGAAATATTAATATTATATAATTATACGGGCTTTGGGCTTCTCTTCACAATCAGGGTGTGTTGTATTGATTGTTTTTTTTCACACTAGCATCAATCTCTTCCTATTATAGTTGTTGGGGATCCAATCATGGGCCTCTCCTCTCTCCACCATTATGGTGGTGGCTTTATTGATTTCTTTTTACATTAGTATCTCTTTAGATTGCTGTTTAGGATGTTCCTTTTTTCCCTGCTTAGCATGTAAAAATTTAATGGATTATTTTGTATCCTCCGGCTTATTGCCATCTTAATTAAAGAAAACTGTACATTATACTTGTGTGTCGTTTATACATAGCTTATTTTGTAATGTAACCAAGACATTTTAAATAGATTTTTCTTCCCCTGCTTCATAAGGAAACCAAGTTAGTTTTATTTTGTATTGTAACCTAGATTTTCTGGGAGTTGGAAAGACAATTCCCCTAAAATTAGTTCTCTCAAATAATATGAGTGCGACTCAATATACAGTTGAGGATGATCTTGGAAAAAATATCATTCTCGTTGTGAAAAAAAATATGAATATTGATCGGGGGAGTTGTTGGTTTAAAGGTTTATGTTTGAAGAGTACAAGAAATTGTCCAGGAAGATATGTAGTTTAAATATTCAAAGACAGCTACATAGTTTCTTTTAGATAAATGGATGTTTAAAGGTTTTTGTTTGAAGAGTCAAGAAATTTGTCCAAGCAGATATGTAGTTTAAATATTCCAAGGCGCCTACTTAGTTTCTTTTAGCTAATGAATTCAACCAAACGTTTACAAGAGATTCATGCAAACAAAATGAAATGCTATGATGATGTAAGACAATGAAATGGACTGATGGAGTGAAACTTTACGATGCATTGACTTAGTTGTTATTGCGTATGAAAAAGCACAAGCAGAAAAAAGAAGTAGACATGAAAAAACTATACAATGCCTCCAATTATAATTCTTGGCAAAACCAAAAGTTAAATTTATTACGCAAATTTGACTAGAATTTCGCATATTTGACTCGACTCGAATACTTTCTTATTCGAATTCGATCCGGACTTGGATCGAATTATATTCAAACTACTCGCGAAAAACTTCCAAATTCAAGCTCGAATTCGAGTCTCCATATAATAACTAGCTTTATAATAAATATAATTATAAATTTGAATTTGTTATTTTACTTAGAAATTGAGAATAAATATTATTTACTATTTCACTTTACAAAATATAAAATCACAATTAAAAATTAAAAACAAAAACAAAATAAATAATAATTAATTGTCCTAATTTGATTTAATTTTGTATATATTTATAAGAGAATGTATCGAGTAATTATCGAATTTGTATCAATCGATTATGTATTGAATCAACAATCGAGAATTCGAGTAGTTTGAATTTTAAACGAGTTGAGTATAACTTTGCTTAGATTCTACTCATATTTTTATTCAAACTATTTTTTATACTCAGATTGGTTTCATATTATCAATGAATCCGAGTCTCGCTCGTATTTTTTAGAGTCGAGTCCGAAGATAGAGCCTGAACCGTTGGTTTACTGCCTTAGTCTCGACTAAAAATCTATAGTTAATTTTAGAGTTTGATCATTGACGACGATGTTTTCCCCCATCCTGCTTCCCGAAAGGAAAACTTAATCACATACAGTCAAGTATATAACTCAGCACACAAAACTGCAAAACTTGTCACAAATCGAAAGATGAAGGCGTGTGTTTCTAATGTCATACAAAGTACAAGCATCCACTTGTAGATGCATGCTTATGAAAGACTTACCTAAAAAAACTTCGAAGTATACATAATTTGATGACTAAAATGTTCATGATTCGAGAAAATCTTTTCATTTCATAATAATAAAGGGGACATAGACAGAAGTGAAACTAATGTTGATAACAAAAAGGTTTAAGCCATTTATGAAAAGTATAAATTCCGTGTACTCTCCATGTTTGTAATTGATATTCTCCATTTATGGGTATTACATAATATAGTTATCGTATATCATTTAAATGAACTAAAACCCTATATAACCTGTTTTTAATATGGGTTATATAGGGTTAGGAACTAAATAGTTATAAGTCCAATATAAATTCAACTCATATTTCAAATTTTAAAGCTTACTATTGTAGTCGGAACAGGATGAAAAGTGATTATTAGAAGGTCGTTTAGTCTTGCCTGTGAGTCCTCCTTATCTCTAAGAAGTCACAATTTTCTCATATAATTATATAAGGAATATGTATAACCAATTTGTATATCTATAAATGACAAACAATTATGAGATAATTCAAAATAAATCAATTTAAACAACTTATCTCAAATATTTTGACTAATTTTCCATTTCAACGAAAGATAAGAAACTTTGAGTAGAAAAGATAGAGAAAATTTCTTGGAATATCCTTAGAGAGAGAATATAGGAATGTAAAGGAGTATTTGTTTTTTCTTTTTTTTTTTTGAAATTGGCAAGTGAAATGAATGAAAAATGCCCCTCATTTAATAGATTTTTCAAGCTTAGGACATAAAGGTCTTTTGGAAAGTTCATTTGAAAAATCAAAGAACTGAAATTTTTTTAATTTCCAAATAAAAGGATATGATTGAATCAAAAAGTAGTCACATGGCTTGGGCTTTGAAGAAAGCACACTTATATTTTTGAATTTTGAAAAGTTTAGCCTTTAAACAAAAATGCCTTTCTAAGGTTTCCCAAACTTTTCCATAAACTTACTATCCAAGCTCATGCTCAATTTTCAGATAAAGTAAAAGGCGCCTTTTGCTTTTTACATTGTTACTGTTAGTTTTTTGCAACGTAGTATTTTGTCAAAATAAGCTTTAATAAATTATATATAGTGTTTTTCGGAAAGCTCTGGAAAAATAAAAAATCATTTAGGAGGAATATGAGTTTTTTTTGCCTTAAAAAAATGTCACTTTATGAACTAATCTCTTTAATAATTTATATTAAATTATCAATAACAATAAAAATTATTAATTCAATAAAAGTTAAAAATATTTTTGAATCAAAGTAAATAAGATAATTAAAAATTATATTATAATATAAATTATATTGCGAGAGGATTCTAATATTATACTTAACCTATTTACTAATTTTTGTTATCATCAAAATAAACCGTAAAAAGTTGGAGACCCCAACACACCTTTTTATAAATCTCATTAAATTTATTTTATTTATTTTTCAATAAGCCAAGAATTTAACTACATTTAAAATACTTTTTAATATAAGAAAAGAAAGAAAGGTACAAGATATATACCTTTATCATAATCCATCACCGTATTTATATGGCTTATATTATTTTTTATGTTTTTATTGTAAACTATATAATTACAATAAAATAGGAAATCAAAAAAGACTAAGTGCATAAACTCATATTTTTGGAACGGGACTACTATGTGCGTTGAATTCTTTGTAATTATTAAATTAATGTCGACTTTATCATCATGTTTTTAAAATATATAATTTTAATATTTTATAAATAATTGTGAAATATTTATTAAATAACATCTTAAGATTCTGATCTGATAATTTTGATTCAATCTAAAAGAGTTCCAATCACAAATTACACAAAAGTTTCAAATTACAGTCGTCATGTTTTCATTTTTTTAAGATTACGGATAAAATCTCACTCGTTGATTAAAATGAAAGAATAACTCCCAATAGTGTGAATTACTCCTATGCTAAGAAAATATAAAATGTGCACTTTCCTTTTATTTATCATTTATTTTCTTTCTCATCTCTCCTTCATCCGATTCTTTCTTCATCTCTCTCCTCCTTCCCTCTAAAAGGGTGAAAACCCAAACATTATATACTAATCAGAATGAGGCTTTTGTGTGTGTTTTTATGCTTTTCTGATCCGATTAAAATGTTTTATGGAAACTTTGTTTTGTTATACCTACCGATTTAAGCTTCAAAAAATAACTTAGCATGTTAGTTGATTTGAGAAACATTTTTTTGTTGTAAAAAATGAAGTTTTTTTTCCTTAAATTTTTTCGTTTTTGTAGAATCTAAAGTTCCGTAGATTTTAAATAGTTTCTTTAATTAGATTTTTTTTAAACTGAGCAAATCATATTTCTTATTAAAGATATCATGAAATATGAAATTTGTGTTTTATTTATTGGTTTTTTAGAGGATAGAAAATTTGCTGTCTTTTTGTATGTCTCAGTACATTTGAAGGAAGGACCAAAATTTCTCGTATTATTAAAATTTAGTTTATATGTTATGTATTTTTTTGTTTAAAAATTTTAAACAAACGAACATGAAATAATGATTTATAAATATTAAGTTTAATAATTTTTAATTAATTTTAAAAAGCATCTAAAGTTGTTATAAAAAAATGTCATGGATTATCCCAATTTAGGATAATTATAAGTACATGAAATTTTCTTTTTAATCCATTCTATTAATGAGAGACTAAAAGAATCGAGAAAGAACAACAAGAGAGAAGGAGGTGAGGAGAAAAAAAGGGATAAAACTTGACATGAAAAATGGCAATTTGGATTTAGTATAAAAAGAAATCTGTTGGTAAACGTAAATCAAATAAATATTATTTTTTATATATGGGTCATAAACTGGAGAGAGGAGAGAGAAGAAACTAATAACGTTAGTAACAGGAATTGTAAGAAAAAATAACACAATTGCAATGAAAGTCAAACGGAATCGTAAGAAAATTTAAGATACCGTAGGTTTACCCAAAATTTTTAAATTTGATCAGAGAGAACGTAATGGTAAGTTTTTACCAAAAATTTTCGAAATTTCAAAAATTGCGAATTCACTTTGGTACTCTCGTGCCGATCGTACTTGAGCGCTTTCTTTATTCACATAGAATATTTGTGACCGTAGTCCGTTCCTCGGTAACGCTATCTTTTTCCCTTCACTTCAACAACACTTCTTCTTTTTCTATATTCAACCAAGCACCTGCTCTGTCTATCTACTTTTCAGCAGCACCGGCGGGCGACTGTGCGTTGGCGACACCACGACGGATCTTCGTCCTTCTTTTTTCCCTTTCATTTTTTTATTTTCTTCTTTTCTTCGTTTCTCTCTGTTCCATTCCCGGTGAAAAGTAGTGGTTGCAGCTGTTATCTTGTTTTCCAAAGTAAATTCATTGGCATGATTTCTTGTTCCTTCATCCATTTCAGCGTTAGCTGGATCAAGGACTTTTAATGAATTAGAAGTGTGTGCTCTTTTGTGATTATTGAATTCATCATTCCTCATTAGAGTTTTCATGTTTTTTTTCTACCAAAGGACATATGTTTTTCCCCGTTGAAATTTAATGTTGATTTAAGAAAATGATGATTGCAATAATTTATGAAGTTGTCATAACTAAAGTGATATGTTTCAACAACTAAAATGACATGGTTTTGCCTTTCAGTGAACATTTTTCCAATTAACTTATGTTTATTTGCAGCTACTTTGTTATATCGCTTTGTTTTTGGAGAAAATGATCAAATTTTTGCTTTCTTATTAACTGTTCACCTTACTGTTAGTATTTTGTGGACTTATGTTGCAGTAATTGAAGTTGGCGTACAATAGATCGAGTTTAAAACGATGACTTTTCAATTGTGGAAATAAGATAGGCAGAATCCAGGTAGATAACTATTGAAATGTATCACCAAGGATTTTGGATATATAAATAGTATACTATTTTCATTGTAATGTCGGGCTCTGTTTTTGATTCATTTAAACCAAAACTTATGATTATTCTCTCTAATATTCATTCAGGGGGAAGCCCACTACTTTGAAGAGGGAAATTAACATCAGATTAGAACGTTAAAGCATTAATTTAAGGATTCAACTATAATTTAGGTAACCTCCAAACTCTATGTGCTTGGCAATTCTTTGTTGTGAACTTGAGGTTTGTAAATGTTTTGAAATATTTGTAGTGGGCAGTGGGCGTTGGCATCGCTAATAGATTTCCCCCTCACCCAAACAAACAAAAAAAACACAAAAAAAAGAGGTAGAAACATAATTTATTTTTATTTAGGGAAGAAGATGCATCTAAGGAGGACTTGGTAATGATATTGGTTTTGGTATCCTCACCGATAAGAACCCATACAATAGTTAGGAGCTTCATTTTTTTTTAAATTATGAAATTAAAACCATGTAAATATATTGATTGGAGGTTTGGGGCATTGGGGTTTAGGGTTTGGGGGGTTTTGATACGATTTTTAGGGTTTTTGGTTTTAGGGATTTACGGGATTTAGGGTTTCAGATGTTATATAAAAAAATTCAAGTTGATGAAATATTTTATTATTAGTTTAATAATTTATTCACTAAATATAGATATTATATATAATTATATATATAATATATATATATCTATGAATCTTGTATTATATAGTTAATTATTTATAAATTTTTTATATGGAATTATATTTTATTTATTTGTTATTATATGTAGATCTATATATTAAATTATTAAAGATATATATTAATGAATTTGTAATTATCTATTTAACCATATTATATATTTAATAAAGTATATTAATATGAAGCGTAATTATGTTTATTTAATATTTTATATACACATTTGTATACACATAAAAATTATATTAAATGATAGATTATATATTTATATTATTTAAATATACATATAAGTTATTTATTATTTAATTATTTATTGGTTATATATTATATAATTATCTTTATATATATTTTTAAAGTAATATATAACATATATAAATATCGTAATTATTATTCAAATATTTTAAATATATAATAATTATATATTTTTTTTTGTCAATATATTATTCTTTATATATATATTGATAAGCCTACTTGTATTTATTTATTAATTAGATATTCAATTATATAAATATATATTCATTTGGAACTATTATATTATATATTTAATTCTTTTTCAAATATCTATATACTAATATAAATCTTACCGACATGCATTTAATTTATTGAATATGTATAGTCCATATTATATATTGAAGCGTATTATGTTTTATGTATATAAATAGACATTAACATTTAATTTTTTAATTGGTATAATTATTAATCTATTTAAAAATATATATACTTGTGCGCAAATATAATTATACATATATATATATTAACTATTAAAAATATATATATATTAATATATACATTATTAAGTTTATTTTATATAATACTATTATAATGTATATAATTATTTATTATTTAATATTTTATCATTCAATTATTTAAATATTATTATTAATATATAATATATATATATTATATAGATCATTAATTAATTTATTATAATAAATATATATTAATAAATTATATATTATGTATCATTTATTTGAAATTAAATTAAATATGATAATAATTATATGGGGTTGTTGAAGGATGGGGGCTTGGGATTTTTAGGGTTTAAGATTTGGGTTTAGGGTTTAGGTTTTTAGCGTATTATATAAAAATAATTAAATCAATTATTTGATAAATTATATTTATTTAATATTTAATATAAATTAAATTAACATATATATATATTATTACTAAATATGAATCTTGTAAAATTAATATAGTTAATTATTTAGTATTATAATATATAGTATAATTATATAATTAATATGTTAAATATATTTTATAATATTTTAACATAATTATATTCGTTAATTATATTATAATTTATATTATTGAAGCATATTTGTATTTATATGTTATTATATTGTAGTAGTATAATATTTTAAATTATTATAAATATATATTAATTAATTTGCTAATTATTCTATTTAACCATATTATATATTATAAAACTTTTATAATATGTATATTATTGAAGCGTATTATGTTTATTTAATAATTATATTACACATTTGATATACACATAAAAATATATTAATGATAGATTATATATTTAATTATATTAAATATTACATTATATATATTATATATCTTTAAATTATTTATTGGTATATTATTATATATTATCTATTATATATAAGATAAAATATTATATTATAAGTGTATAACTATTAATATATATAATATATAATTATAGTATTCAAATATTTAAATAAATAATAATAATTAAATTATTTTTTTCACTAATATATTATTTTTTATAATATATTGAAGCCATAAATACTTTATTTATTTATTTAATAAATATATTCAAATTGATAATAAATTATATAATTATTATCAATTTGGAACTAGTATATTATATATTATAATTCTGTTTCAAATATATTATTAATATATATAATATAAATCTTACGACATGCATTTAATTATTGTAATATGTATATCCATATTAATATATTGAAGCCCGTATTTATTTTTATGTTAAATTATTTATTATTGTATAAATATATAATATATTTAATTATTCATATATATTTATCATTTAAAATTATTTACTACAATTATTTATTAAATTTATATATGTCAATTATTTAATAAATAATATATATTAATAATGAATTATATATTCTAATTATATTTATAAATATACATTAATAAATGTTATTTAGTTTGAAATATTAATATTATATAATTGTTAAGGGTTTATTTTAAATAAATATATATTTAATATATATTTAGAAAATAATTAAATATTATATCCTATTAATATATATTAACATAATTGAATATATAAATAAATTTATTATAATTATATAATATATATATTAATTATATATATATATATTTAATTATTTATATTATATTTATACAATAATAATTTTAAAAATTACTCAATTATATATATATTTAAAATATATATATATATATGAACCCTAGAACCATAAACCCTAAATAATTATTATAATATTAATATTTCAAATAAATATATATTAATATATATCATATTAATATATATTAAAATAATTGAATATATAAATAAGTAAATATATTATATAAATAGTATTAAATATAACTATATCTGAATAATTAAATATATTATATTTATACCATAATGATATTTAAAATTACTCAATTATATATATTTATAAATATATATATATATATATATATATTATAAAAATAAATAATTAAATATATAATTTAGCTAAACGCCTAAACCATAAAACCGTAAATAAGTTATATAATATTAATATTTCAAATAAATTTATAATATTTATATATATTTATAAAATAATATAAATATATATCATATTAATGTATATTTAAAATTATTGAATATATAAATAAATAAATTATTATATTATATATTATATTTATAACTATATATGAATAATTAAATATATTATATTTATACAATAATAATAAAAATTACTCAATTATATATATTTTAAATATATATTATATATATATATATTATACTAATAAATAATTAAATATATATCTAGCTAAATCCTAAAAAAAACCGTGAACCCTAGAAAAATAAACCCTAAATAATTATATAATATTAAAATTTCAAATAAATACATCTTAATATATATTTATAAAATAATTAAATATATATCAATATTAATATATATTTAAATAATTGAATGTATAAATAAATAAATATATAAATAAAATAAATAATTATATAAATAATTCAATATAACTATATATGAATAATTAAATATATTTATATTTATTACAATAATTAATAAAAATTACTCAATTATATATATTTTAAATATATATATATTATATTATAACTAATAAATAATTAAATAATATATAATCTAGCTAAACCCTAAAAAAAACCCTGAACAATTATATAATATTAATATTTCAAATAAATACAATTAATATATAATTATAAAATAATTAAATATATAATCATATTAATATATATTTAAATAATTAAATCTATAAATAATTATATTAAATAATTAAATATAACTATATTATGAATAATTAAATATATTATATTTATACAATAATAATAAAAATTACTCAATTATATATATATTTTAAATATATATATATATATATTATATATATATATGTGTATATATTATACCAATAACTAATTAAATATATAATCTAGCTAAACCCTAGAACCATAAACCCTTAACAATTATATAATATTAATATTTCAAATAAATACATATTAATGTATATTTATAAAATAATTAAATATATATCATATTAATATATATTAAAATAATTGAATATATAAATAAATTAAATAATTGTATAAATAATTAAATATAACTATATATGAATAATTAAATATATTATATTTATAACAATAATAATAAACATAAAAAATAATACGCTTCAATATATAATATGGATATATACATATTCAATAATTAAATGCATGTCGTAAGATTTATATTATATATAAAATATTTGAAAAGAATTAAATATATAATTAATAGTTCCAAATGAATATATATTTATATAATTGAATATAATTAATAAATAAATAAAGTAGGCTTCAATATATTATAAAAATAATATATTAGGAAAAAAAATATTATATTATTTATTTAAATATTTGAATAATAATTATATATTAATATATTATATATATACACTTTAAAAATATATATAAAGAATAATATTATAATATATACCAATAAATAATTAAATATTAAATATTAATGTATATTTAAAATAATTAAATATATAATCTATCATTAATATATTTTTATGTGTATACAAATGTGTTATATAATATTAAATAAAACATAATACGCTTCAATAATATACATAATTAAATATATAATATGGTTAAATAGATAATTACAAATTAATTTAATATATATTTAAATAATTTAATATATAATCTACATATAATAACAAATAAATAAAATATGCTTCAATAAATAATTATAAATAATTAACTATATATAATATGTTAAAATATATATTTACATATTAATATATATATATATATATATTACTAAATAATTAACTATATAATACAAGATTCATATATATATATATATGAATAAATTATTAAATATTAAATATATATATCAATAATTGAATTTTTTATATAAACGCTAAAACCATAAACCCTAAACCCAAATCTTAAACCCTAAAAATCCCAAGCCCCAATCCTCAAACCCCATATAATTATATCATATTAATATTTCAAATAAATGATACATAAATATATATTAATATATATTTATTAAATAATTAAATCTATATATATATATATAATATTAATATATATTTAAATAATTGAATATAAAAAATAATAATAAAATAATTATATAATTAAATATATTATAAAAATAAATAATAATTATATATTAATATATATATAGTTTGTTAATAGTTAATATATATGTATATATATTTGCACAAGTATATATATTTTAAATAGATATAATTATACCAATAAAAAATTAAATGTTAATGTATATTTAATACATAAACATAATACGCTTCAAATATATAATATGGATATACATATTCAATAATTAAATGCATGTCGTAAGATTTATATTATATATAGATATTTGAAAAGAATTAAAATAATATAATTAATAGTTCCAAATGAATATATATTTATATAATTGAATATATTAATAAATAAATAAAGTAGGCTTCAATATATTATAAAAATAATATATTACAAAAAAAATATTATATTATTTATGTTAAATATTTGAATAATAATTACATATTAATATGTATATATACTTTAAAAATATATATAAAGATAATATATAAATATATACCAATAAATAATTAAATATTAAATATTAATGTATATTTAAATAATTAAATATATAATCTATCATTAATATATTTTTATGTGTATACAAATGTGTATATAATATTAAATAAACATAATACGCTTCAATAATATACATTATTAAATATATAATATGGTTAAATAGATAATTACAAATTCATTAATATATATTTAAATAATTTAATATATAATCTACATATAATAACAAATAAATAAAATATAATCCAATAAACAATTATAAATAATTAACTATATAATACAAGATTCATAGATATATATATATATATATATATATATATATATCTATATATGTGAATAAATTATTAAATAATAATATATATTTCAACAATTGAATTTTTTTATATAAATCTGAAACCCTAAACCCTAATCCCTAAACCAAAACCCTAAAAATCGTAAAAACCCCCCAAACCCTAAACCCCAAGCCCCAAACCTCAAACCAATATTTACATGTTTATTTCATAATTTAAAAAAAAATGAAGCTCCTAACTATTGTATGGGTTCTTATCGTGGGATACCAAAACCAATATCATTACCAAGTCCTCCTTAGATGCATCTTCTTCTAAATAAAAAAATTATGTTTCTACCTCTTTTTTTTGGTTTTTTTTGTTTGTTTGGGGAGGGGAATCTATTAGCGATGCCACGCCACTGCCCACTACAAATAATTCAAAACATTTACAAACCTCAAGTTCACAACAAAGAATTGCCAAGCACATAGAGTTTGGAGGTTACCTAAATTATAGTTGAATCCTTAAATTAATGCTTTACGTCTAACTGAGTATTTCCCTCTTCAAAGTAGTGGGCTCCACCTGAATGAATATTAGAGAGAATAATCATAAGTTTTGGTTTAAATGAATCAAAAACAGAGCCCGACATACAATGAAAAAGTATACTATTTATATACAAAATCCTTGGTGATACATTTCAATAGTTATCTACCTGGATTCTGCCTCTTATTTCCACAATTTGAAAGTCATCGTTAAACTCGATCTATTGTACGCCAACTTCAATTACTGCAACATAAGTCACAAAATACTAACAGTAAGTGAACAGTTTAATAAGAAGCAAAATTTGATCATTTTCTCCAAAAACAAAGCGATATACAAAGTAGCTGCAAATAAACATAAGTTAATTGGAAAATGTTCACTGAAAGGCAAAACCATGTCATTTTAGTTGTTGAACATATCACTTTAGTTATGACAACTTCATAAATTATTGCAATCATCATTTTCTTAAATCACATTAAATTTCAACGGGAAAAACATATGTCCTTTGGTAGAAAAAAACATGAAAACTCTAATGAGGAATGATGAATTCAATAATCACAAAAGAGCCACACTTCTAATCATTAAAAGTCTGATCCAGCTAACGATGAATGATGAGGAACAAGAAATCATGCCAATGAATTACTTTGGAACAAGATAACAGCTGCAACCACTACTTTCACCGAATGGAAAAGAGAAAACGAAGAAAAGAAGAAAATAAAAAATGAAAGGGAAAAAAGAAGGACGAAGATCCGTCGTGGTGTCGCCAACGCACAGTCGCCGCCGGTGCTGCTGAAAAGTAGATAGACAGAGCAGGTGATGGTTGAAATAGAAAAAGAAGAAGTGTTTGGAAGTGAAGGGAAAAAGATAGCGTACGAGGAACGGACACGGTCACAAATATACATGTGAATAAAGAAAGCGCTCAAGTACGTCGCACGAGTACCAAAGTGAATTCGAATTTTGAAATTTGAAATTTTTGGTAAAAACTTACATACTTCTCTCTGATCAAATTTAAAATTTTGGGTAAACCTACGGTATCTTAATTTTCTTACGATTCCGTTACTTTCATTGCAATTGTGTTATTTTTTCTTACAATTCCGTTACTAACGTTATTAGTTTCTTCTCTCCCTCTCTCCAGTTATGACCCATATATAAAAAATAATATTTATTGATTTACTTTACCAACAGATCATCTTTTATACTAAATCCAAATTGCCATTTTCATGTCAAGTTTTATCCTTTTTTTCTCTCACCTCCTTCTCTCTTGTTTTCTTTCTCGATCTTTTAGTCTCTCATTAATAGAATGGATAAAAGAAAATTTCATGTACTTATAATTATCCTAAATTGATAATCCATGACATTTTTTATAACAACTTTAGATGCTTTTAAAATTAATTAAAATATTAAACTAATATTTATAAATCATTATTTCATGTTTAAAATTTAAACAAAAAATACATAACATATAAACTAAATTTAATAATACGAGAAATTTGTCCTTCCTTCAAATGTACTGAGACATACAAAAAGAAGCAAATTTTCTATCTCTAAAAAACCAATAAATAAAACAAATTTCATATTTCATGATATCTTTAATAAGAAATATGATATGCTCAGTTTAAAAAAAATCAAATTAAAGAAACTATTTAAATCTACGGAACTTTAGATCTACCGAAAAATTTAAGGAAAAAAAACTTCATTACAACAAAAAAATGTTCTCAAATCAACTAACATGCTAAGTTATTTTTGAAGCTTAAATCGGTAGATATACAAAACAAGTTTCATAAAACATTTTAATCGGATCAGAAAAGCATAAAACACACACAAAAGCATCATTCTGATTAGTATATAAGTTAGGGTTTTCACCCTTTTAGAGGGAAGGAGGAGAGAGTGAAGAAAGAATCGGATGAAGGAGAGATGAGAAGAAATAAATGAAAATAAAAGAAAGTGCACATTTTATATTTCTTAGCATAGGAGTAATTCAACTATTGGGAGTTATTCTTTCATTTTAATCAACGAGTGAGATTTTATCCGATCTTAAAAAAATGAACTGACGACTGTAATTTGAAACTTTTGAATTTGTGATTGAAATCTTTTAGATTGAATCAAATATAGATCAGATCTTAAGATGTTATTTAATAAAATATTCACAATTATTTATAAAAATATTAAAATTATATATTTTAAAACATGATGAATAGTCGACATTAATTTAATAATTACAAAGAATTCAACGCACATAGTAGTCCCGTTCCAAAATATGAGTTATGCACTTAGTCTTTTTTATTTCTATTTTATTGTAATTATATAGTTACAATAAAACATAAATAATATAAGCCATATAAATACGGGATGATTATGATAAAGGTATATATCTTGTACCTTCTTTCTTTTCTTATATTAAAAAGTATTTTAAATGTAGTTAAATTCTTGGCTTAATTAAAATAAATAAAATAAAATTTGAGAGATTTTAAAAAGTGTGTTGGGTCTCCAACTTTTTACGTTTATTTTGATGATAACAAAAATTAGTAAATAGGTTAAGTAAATATTAGAATCCTCTCCATATAATTTATATTATAATATATTTTAATTATCTTATTTACTTTGATCAAAAATATTTTTAACTTTTATTGAATTAATATTTTATTGATATTGATAATTTAATATAAATTATTAAAGAGATTAGTTCATATAGTAACATTTTTTTAAGGCAAAAAAACTCATATTCCTCCTAAATGATTTTTTATTTACCAGAGCTTTCAAAACACTATATTATATATTAAAGCTATTTTGACAAAATACACGTGCAAAAACTAAAGTAACATGTAAAAAGCAAAAGGCGCCTTTTACTTTATCTGAAAATTGAGCATGAGCTTGGAATAGTTTATGAAAGTTGGAAACTTAGAAGGCATTTTTGTTTAAAGGCTAAACTTTCAAAATTCAAAAATATAAGTGTGCTTTCTTCAAAGCCCAAGCCATGTGACTACTTTTTGATCAATCATATCCTTTTATTTTGAAATAAAAAAATTTCAGTCTTTGATTTTTCAAATGAACTTCCAAAAGACCTTTATGTCCTAAGCTTGAAAAATCTATAAATGAGGGGCTTTTTCATTCATTTCAACTTGCCAATTTCAAAAAAAAGAAAAACAAATACTCCTTACCTATATTCTCTCTCTAAGATTTCAAGAAATTTTCTCTCTTTTCTACTCAAAGTTCTTATCTTTCGTTGAAAAGAAAATTAGTCAAAATATTTGAGATAAGTTGTTAAATTGATTTATTTGAATTATCTCATAATTGTTTATATTTATAGATATACAAATTGTTATACATATTTATATATATTAATGAATTGTGACTTAGAGATAAGGAGACTCACAGGCAAGACTAAACGACCTTCAATATCACTTTCATCCTGTGTCGACTACAATAGTAAGCTTAAAATTTGAAATATGAGTTGATTTATATTGGACTTATAACTATTTAGTTCTAACCTATATAACCCATATTAAAAACAGGTTATATGGTTTTAGTTCTTAAATGAAACTATAACTATATTTTGTAATCCATAAATGGAGATATCAATTACTAACATGGAGAGTACATGGAATTATACTTTCATAAATGGATTAAACCTTTTTGTTAGCAACATTAGTTTCTCTTCTGTCTATGTCTTTATTATTATGAATGAAAAGAATTTCTCGAATCATGATCATTTTAGTCATCAAATTATGTATATCGAAGTTTTTTTATGCAAGTCTTTCATAAGCATGCATATACAAGTGGATGCTTGTACTTTGTATGACATTAGAAACACCGCCTTCATCTTTCGATTTTGTGACAAGTTTTGCAGTTTGTGTGCTGAGTTATAGATTGACTGTATGTGATAAGTTTCCTTTCGGGAAGCAGGATGGGGGAAAACTTCGTCGTCATGATCAACTCTAAAATTAACTATAGATTTTTAGTCGAGAATAAGGCTGTAAACCAACGGTTCAGGCTCTATTCGGACTCGACTCTAAAAAATACGAGCGAGACTCGGATTCATTAATAATATGATCCAAATCTGATATAAAAAATAGTTTGAATAAAAATATGAGTAGAATCTAAGCAAAGTTATACTCAACTCGTTTAAAATTCAAACTACTCGAATTCTCGATTGTGATTCAATACATATTCGATTGATACAAATTCGATTAAATACTCGATACATTCTCTTATAATATATACAAAATTAAATCAAATTAGGACAATTAATTATTATTATTTTGTTTTGTTTTTAATTTTAATTGTGATTTTATATTTGTAAAGTGTAATAGTAAATATATTTTCTCATTTCTAAGTAAAATAACAAATTCAATTTATAATTATATTTATTATAAAGCTAGTTATTATATGGAGACTCGAATTCGAGCTTGAATTTGAAGCTCGCGAGTAGTTTGAATATAATTCGATCCAAGTCGGATCGAATTCGAATAATAAATATTCGAGTCGAGTCAAATATGCGAATTCTAGTCAAATTTGAGTATAAATTTAACTTTTGGTTTTGCCAAGAATTATAATGAGGCATTGTATAGTTTTTTCATGTCTACTCTTTTTTCTGCTGTGTGCTTGTTCATGCAATACAACTAAGTCAATGCATCTTAAAGTTTCACTCCATCAGTCAATTTCATTGTCTTACATCATCATAGCATTTCATTTTGTTTGCATGAATCTCTTGTAAACGTTGGTTGAATTCATTATCTAAAAGAAACTAAGTAGCTGCCTTGGAATATTTAAACTACATATCTGCTGGACAATTTCTTGACTCTTCAAACAAAAACCTTTAAACCTCATTATCTAAAAGAAACTAAGTAGCTGTCTTGGAATATTTAAACTACATATCTGCTGGACAATTTCTTGACTCTTCAAACAAAAACCTTTAAACCAACAACTCCCCCGATCAATATTCATATTTTTTTTCACAACTAGAATGATATTTTTTCCAAGATCATCCTCAACTGAATATTGAGTCGCACTCATTTTATTTGAGAGAACTAAATTTAGGGGAATTGTCTTTCCAACTCCCAGAAAATCTAGGTTACAATACAAAATAAAACTACTTGGTTTCTTTAGAAGCAGGGGAAGAAAAATCTATTTAAAATGTCTTGGTTACATTACAAAATAAGCTATGTATAAACGACACACATGTATAATGTACAGTTTCTTTAAATAAGATGGCAATAAGCCGGAGGATACAAAATTATCCATTAATTTTTACAGCTAAGCAGGGAAAAAAGGAACATCCTAAACAGCAATCTAAAGAGATACTAATGTAAAAAGAAATCAATAAAGCACCACCATAATGGTGAGGAGAGGAGAGGCCCATGATTGGATCCCAACAACTATGATAGGAAGAGATGATGCTAGTGTGAAAAAAAACAATCAATACAACACACCCTGATTGTGAAGAGAAGCCCAAAGCCCGTATAATTATATAATATTAATATTTCAAATAAATGATACGATTATACATATTAATATATATTTATGAAATAATTAAATATATATATATATATAATATTAATATATATTTAAATAATTGAATATAAAAATAATAATAAATAATTATATAATTAAATATATTATAAAAATAAATAATAATTATATATTAATATATATATATTTGTTAATAGGTAATATATATGTATATATATTTGCACAAGTATATATATTTTAAATAGATATAATATACCAATAAAAAATTAAATATTAATGTATATTTAATACATAAACATAATACGCTTTCAATATATAATATGGATATACATATTCAATAATTAAATGCATGTCGTAAGATTTATATTATATATAGATATTTGAAAAGAATTAAATATATAATTAATAGTTTGAAAATGAATATATATTTAAATAATTGAATATATTAATAAATTAAATAAAGTATGCATCAATATATTATAAAAATAATATATTACAAAAAAATATATTATATTATTTATTTAAATATTTGAATAATAATTACATATTAATATGTTATATATACTTTAAAATATATATATATATATAATATATAATATATACCAATAAATAATTAAATATTAAATATTAATGTATATTTTAAATAATTATAATATGTAATCTATCATTAATATATTTTTATGTGTATACAAATGTGTATGTAATATTAAATAAACACAATACGCTTCAATAATATACATAACTAAATATATAATTATGGTTAAATAGATAATTTACAAATTAATTAATATATATTTAAATAATTTAATATATAATCTACATATAATAACAAATAAATAAAATATGCTTCAATAAACAATTATATAATATTAACTATATAATATGTTAAAATATATATTTACATATTAAAATATATATATATAAATATATATATATATATATTACTAAATAATTAACTATATAATACAGGAATCATATATATATATATATGTACGAATAAATTATTAAATATTAATATATATTTCAATAATTACATTTTTTATATAAACCCTAAACCCTAAATCCCAAATCCTAAAAACCCTAAATCCCAAACCCTAAACCCCACGCCCCAAACCTCAAACCCCATATAATTATATAATATTAATATTTCAAATAAATGATACATAAATACATATTAATATACATTTATGAAATAATTAAATATATATATATAATATTAATATATATTTAAATAATTGAATATAAAAATAATAATAAATAATTTATATAATTAAATATATTATAAAAATAAATAATAGGTATATATTAATATATATATATATATTTGTTAATAGTTAATATATATGTATATATATTTGCACAAGTATATATATTTTAAATAGATATAATATACCAATAAAAAATTAAATATTTAATGTCTATTTAATACATAAACATAATACGCTTCAATATATAATATGGATATACATATTCAATAATTAAATGCATTTCGTAAGATTTATATTATATATAGATATTTGAAAAGAATTAAATATATAATTAATAGTTGCAAATGAATATATATTTACATATTAATATATATATATATATATATATATTACTAAATAATTAACTATATAATACAAGATTCATATATATATATATATATATATATTAAATATATATTTATATATGAATAAATTATTAAATATTAATATATATTTCAATAATTGAATTTTTTTTATATATACCCTAAAACCCTAAACCATACCCTAAACCCTAATCCCTAAATCAAAACCATAAAACCCCCGAACCCTAAACCCCAAGCCTCAAAACTCAAACCCCATATAATTATATAATATTAATATTTTAAATAAATGGTACATAAATACATATTAATATATATTTATGAAATAATTAAATATATATTCAAATAATTGAATATAAAAATAATAATAAATAATTAAATATATAATAAAATAAATAATAATTATATATTAATATATATATTTGTTAATAGTTAATATATATGTATATATATTTGCACAAGTATATATATTTTAAATCGATATAATATACCAATAAATAATTAAATATTAATGTATATTTAATACATAAACATAATACGCTTCAATATATAATATGGATATACATATTTAATAATTAAATGCATGTCGTAAGATTTATATTATATATAGATATTTGAAAAGAATTAAATATATAGTTTAATAGTTGCAAATGAATATATATTTAAATAATTGAATATATTAATAAATAAATAAAGTATTGCTTCAATATATTATAAAAAATAATATATTACAAAAATATATATTATATTATTTATTTAAATATTTGAATAAGAATTACATATTAATATGTATATATTACTTTCAAAGATAATATATAATATATACCAATAAATAATTAAATATTAATGTATATTTAAATAATTTAAATATATAATCTATCATTAATATATTTTTATGTGTTTACAAATGTGTATATAATATTAAATAAACATAATACGCTTCAATAATATACATAATTAAATTATATAATATGGTTAAATAGATAATTACAAATTAATTAATATATATTTAAATAATTTAATATATAATCTACATATAATAACAAATAAATAAAATATGCTTTAATAAATAACTATAAATAATTAACTATATAATATGTTAAAATATATATTTACACATTAATATATATATATGAATAAATTATTAAATATTAATATATATTTCAATAATTGAATTTTTTATATAAACCCTAATCCCTAAACCAAAACCCTAAAAACCCCAGACTCCAAACCCCAAACCCTAAACCCCAAGCCCCAAATCTCAAACCCCATATAATTATATAATATTAATATTTCAAATAAATGATACATAAATACATATTAATATATATTTATGAAATAATTAAATATATATATATATAATATTAATATATATTTAAATAATTGAATATAAAAATAATAATAAATAATTATATAATTAAATATACTATATATAAAATATTACAAAATTAAACTTATTGAAATTTTTTTAAGATTTTCTAATTCTCTGTTGTAATGGTCCGGAACGTTATTAGTGATGTCCCCTTTTTGTGACAATTATAAATTATGACGCCGGATTATTGAAAATAAATTCCTGAAAAAATTTTGCGAGTGGTTCGAGATCGTGGTTGATCCTAAATAGTAAGAACAGAATCTTTGACGAAATTGAGGCCTAATTTCAGTTAAAAATTTGTATAATAATTGAAGAACGGGAGAAGATAATGATTATAAATTTCAACAAGAGTTTGAAGGTTAGTATGAAAGGAGAAGAGAGAAAGAAAAAATAATAATAATTAAAAGTAAAAATTGAATTAGAAAATTAGAGGTCCAAAAAGGCCAATGTCCGTTCCATTTTTGGAGAAAATTCAATGTCATTTCCATACCATCAAGTGGGGACTAATTGTTCTTCTGAAATGGGTATCTTCTCAATCCAAATAGCCATGAACGTCAAGTATGAAGTCTCAACTTTTTCTTTCTTTTATGCGTCTTTAATAATATTTTTTGTATATATTTATTATCTTCTAAAATTTTCAAAATTTGCCTAATGATATTTTTATTTTTTTTAAATAAATAATTAATTTGTACTAGTCTAGATTAGCATGTATCAGTGGTCGAATTTATTTTCTTATTCTGCAGTACACTTATTTGATGTATTACCCAAATAATTAAATAAAATTTTGTGAGAATTGGCATTTTTATGATAAATGTTAATATATATGTATATATATTTGCACAAGTATATATATTTTAAATAGATATAATACATCAATAAAAATTTAAATATTAATGTAAATTTAATACATAAACATAATACGCTTCAATATATAATATGGATATACATATTCAATAATTAAATGCATGTCGTAAGATTTATATTATATATAGATATTTAAAAAGAATTAAATATATAATTAATAGTTGCAAATGAATATATATTTAAATAATTAAATATATTAATAAATAAAGAATGCTTCAATATATTATAAAAATAATATATTACAAAAAATATATTATATTATTTATTTAAATATTTGAATAATAATTACATATTTATATGTATATATACTTTAAAAATATATATAAAGATAATAGATAATATATACCAATAAATAACTAAATATTAAATATTAATGTATATTTAAATAATTAAATATATAATCTATCATTAAGATATTTTTATGTGTATACAAATGTGTATATAATATTAAATAAACATAATACGTTTCAATAATATACATAATTAAATGGTTAAATAGATAATTATAAATTAATTAATATATATTTAAATAATTTAGTATATAATCTACATATAATAACAAATAAATAAAATATGCTTCAATAAATAATTATAAATAATTAACTAATAAACCCTAAAACCCTAAACCCTAATCCCTAAACCAAAACCCCAAAAACCCCAAACTTCAAACTCCAAGCTTTAAACCTCAAACCCCATATAATTATATAATATTAATATTTCAAATAAATGATACATAAATACATATTAATATATATTTCTAAAATAATTAAATATATATATATATATAATATTAATATATATTTAAATAATTGGATATAAAAATAATAATAAATAATTATATAATTAAATATATTATAAAAATAAATATTTAATTATATATTAATATATACATTTGTTAATAATTAATATATATGTATATATAATTGCACAAGTATATATATTTTAAATAGATATAATACACCAATAAACAATTAAAATATTAATGTATATTTAATACATAAACATAATACGCTTCAATATATAATATGGATATACATATTCAATAATTAAATGCATGTCGTAAAATTTATATTATAAATAGATATTTGAAAAGAATTAAATAAATAATTAATAGTTTACAAATGAATATATATTTAAATAATTGAATATATTAATAAATAAATAAAGTATGCTTCAATATATTATAAAAATAATATATTACAAAAAAATATATTATATTACTTATTTAAATATTTGAATAATAATTGCATATTAATATGTATATATACTTTCAAAATATATATAAAGAAAATATATAATATATACCAATAAATAATTAAATATTAATATATATTTAAATACTTAAATATATAATCTATCATTAATATATTTTTATGTGTATACAAATGTGTATATAATACTAAATAAACATAATACGCTTCAATAATATACATAATTAAATATATAATATGATTAAATAGATAATTACGAATTAATTAATATATATATTTAAATAATTTAATATATAATCTACATATAATAACAAATAAATAAAATATGCTTCAATAAATAATTAACTATATAATATGTTAAAATATATATTTACATATTAATATATATATATATATATATATATATATATGTGTGTGTGTGTGTGTGTATATATATCTATATATATATATATATATATTACTAAATAATTAACTATATAATACAAGATTCATATATATATATATATATGAATAAATTATTAAATATTAATATATATTTCAATAATTAAATTTTTTATATAAACCCTAATTCCTAAACCAAAATCCTAAGAATCCCAAACTCCAAACCCCAAACCCTAAACCTCATGCCCCAAATCTCAAACCCCGTATAATTATATAATATTAATATTTCAAATAAATTATACATAAATACATATTAATATATATTTATGAAATAATTAAATATATATATATGTGTATAATATTAATATATATTTAAATAATTGAATATAAAAATAATAATAAATAATTATATAATTAAATATATTATGAAAATAAATTATTATTATATATTAATATATATATTTGTTAATAGTTAATATATATGTATATATATTTGCACAAGTATATATATTTTAAATCGATATAATATACCGATAAATAATTAAATATTAATGTATGTTTAAATAACTAAATATATAATCTATCATTAATATATTTTTATGTGTATACAAATGTGTATATAATATTAAATAAACTTAATACGCTTCAATAATATACATAATTAAATATATAATATGGTTAAATAGATAATTACAAATTAATTAATATATATTTAAATAATTTAATATATAATCTACATATAATAACAAATAAATAAAATATGCTTCAATAAACAATTATATAAAATTAACTATATAATACTAGATTCATATATATATATATATGGATAAATTATTAAATATTAATATATATTTCAATAATTGAATTTTTTATATAAACCCTAAAACCCTAAACCCTAATCCCTAATCCCTAAACCCCAAACCTCAAATTAAATATATATTAATATAAAATAATTAAAGAATTATATGTTAATATATGATTATTAATTGATATATATGTATAAATCATTAATTAATATATTTTTAATTATTAAAAATATCTACATATTTAATATTTAAAAAATAATAATAAAGTATTAATATATGATTAAATAATAATATATAATTTTTATATATATTCATAAATATTTACATAATTAAATTATATATTTATAAATAATTAATTAACAAATATTTATATATATATATATATATATGTATATATTTAATTGACTAAAAACCCTAATATGCATACTTATTATTTAAATATATAATTGTATATTAAATATATAGCTAATTATTTAAATATATATTAATGAAATTATAATTTAATGCATTTATATTTATAGTTAATTGTTTATAAATATTTATTAAAGCATATTTATATTATTTATTTTATTAGTTGTATTTAAAATCAAAACCGTAATAATTATTCGTTAATTATTTATAAAATTACGTATTAATAAAAATATATATATACCCTAAAATAAATACATACTAATACATATTTATAAATACTAAATTAACAAATAATTACATATTACTATATATTTAAAAAATCATATATAATTTTAAAAGATAATAAAAAATTAATAAATATTTACAGATTTATATATGTTCAAACAATTATGCAATATGTTTAATTAAATATATGTATTTTGAATAATTTTAATTATGGAATATATATTTATATATATTGATAAATATTTACATACTAATATATATTTACAAATAATTAATTAACAAATAAGAATTACATGACTAAACCCTAATATGTAATTATTATTTAAATATGTTTTAATATTTATTTATTTGTATTATATATTTTATTTATTTTTAATTATATATATTTTCGCAAAATATATTTAAATAAATATATTTATTTAACTTCTGATATATTAAATATATAGTTCATTATTTATAACGTAAAACTAATCAGATACTAAATATATTTATTGTTAACTTATTATATATTAAATATATAGTTAACTATTTATACCGTAAACTAATATATATTAATTACATCTTAATATATATTTAAAAAATAATAACAAAATTAATATATATTTACAAATTAATATATGTTGAAATAATTATTAAGAAAATAATTACTTATTCATATATATTTAAAAATAATAAAATATATATCAACGAACAATTACTATATATATATATATATGAAATAATTTTAAATATATAATATGTAATATATATCAATAAATAATTAAAAAATCATATATATTTAAATAATTGAATATATAATAACTAAACCCTAATATGCATATACTAAATATGTAATTCATATATATTTTATTATTTGTAATTTATATATATTTCTGCAAATATATATATATATTTATTTTATTATTTTTAACATATTATATATTGAATATATATTTATTTATTTAATTATATATTAATATGTAATTATAATTATCGTATTTATTTTATTATTTCTATAAATTCTTAATTTTTATAAATATTTTGTTTTTAAAATTTTTTAAATATTGTAAATTAAATATGAGTCCTTCTAATGTGTGCCCTAAGGGCAGACATTATACACAAGAATCGAGAGAATATTCTTTTGATTTCTATGTTTACACAGAGATCAAGGTAATATGCACAGGAATTAAGGAAATATCCTCTCGATTCCTGTGTATAAGGTATGCGCTTAGGGCACACATTAAGAAAATCCATTAAATATATAGTTAATTATTTAAATATATTTTAATGTAATTATAACTGGTGCATTTATCTTATTATATTATTTTATTTTATTATTTTTCTTTAGTTAAGCATATTATACTTATTAACATATAATATATTAAATATATAGTTAATTATATTTATTTTATTATTTGTATATTTATAGTTACTTATTTATGTATAAATATTGAAGCATATTGTTTTATTTTATTATTTGTATTTATGTTATTATTTATAACATATTACATATTAAATATTTATTAATTATTTAAATATATATTAATATTTAATTATAATTGATGTATTGATTTTATTATTTGTAAATTTTTAACATATTATATAGTTACTTATTTTTAATTATTTATTCTAGCATATTATATTTATTTTATTTATTTTAAGCATATATATTAAATAATAGTTAATTATTTTAGGCAAATTCACGTACATTTCTCATTATTTTTTATAACTGGTGCCTATCCACGTCAAAAATCGATTTGGACATTTTGAGTAGATCAACTACCCTCCATTAATAATACCCTCACCTCAATAATCATCGATACCATATATATATATATATATAATGATCTCCTAGCTATTTGACAAAGATAATAATTTGAAAGAGAAAACATAAACACTTGCAATCATAGAGAAAAATAAATCAAAGCTAGGAGAAACATTAATAAACAATGATTAATACATACAACAAAAAATATAGTCATTTTTGTCCA
Organism: Aralia elata; assembly: GCA_034770075.1. Lineage (NCBI taxonomy): Eukaryota > Viridiplantae > Streptophyta > Magnoliopsida > Apiales > Araliaceae > Aralia > Aralia elata. The sequence continues at coordinate 52,899 of JAVJAP010000065.1, forward strand.
AGACAATATAACAAGGTTGTATCTTAAAGTTTATGCAGTCACCAAGCAAATTATATGAATCATATGTTCTTGCGTGTTAACATAATTTATTACAGAACTAAAAAACAATGTAATGCACGGATTCACAAAGCCAATAGCTCAGTAATAACTGGATGATATGTCCTATGAATTTATCAATGAAAACAAATATTTTCAGAACCAAATTATGTAGAAATGCCATATTTATTTTTTCAAATCGCATATAGTCCAATGAATATATCACTTAGTAATTCCCGCTAATACAGGAAGAAAAACACAAGTATAAAACACAATTACATCAAATAATATTTCTCAACCTAAAACAAAATAGATTGAATATATTTTATCATACTATGATGGCTCAGAAGGAAAAGGTAGGTGTAAGGTAATAATGTGACTTGTGAAAATAAAAAACCACAACTTCTTTTATACATAAACCACTCACCACATGAATCATAATGACTAAAATAGGTGCTAGAATCTACGGACATAAAAATAGCTTCTACTATATCTTCATGGTGATTGCACATACAATGCGTGTTTCACAACAGCTAATCTATATAGAGTGGGAACCAGTCATTATACACAAGCTCTGGCTAGAGAGGGGATTTTATCTGGGTCATCCAAATAGAAAATAAAATTTCAGTCCCGCTCATTAGCTCTCAATTCCCGCAAAAATATTTCTTCAAATATTGAACCTTCGGAACAGATAGGTGTTTTGAAAGTTTGAAAAGAACATGAATAAAGTGAGAGTAAAGAAGGGATGGACACAGATATAAAGGTAACAAGTCCTCGAGGGCAGAGTATCGAGCCATTTAATTTAAATGTGAATTTGATTTTGAAAATTTGAACTTTATACTTTTTTTACGCGCTCTATTTTTTTTTAAAAACATTTTAGTCAAATATAAATATAATAGCCCTTCAAAACTTGCGAACAATTAAAAAAAATATGACCTTTACCTCTCTCTCCTTTTTTCCTTTTTCTTTTTTCTTCTTCGTTCTCCCTTTTTTGCCTTTATCCGACTCATCTCCAAACCTTCAGGCTTCATCCTCCACTACTCTCCTAGTGCTCCATTACAAAATTAAACTTATTGAAATAATTAAATATATATATATATAATATTAATATATATTTAAATAATTGAATATAAAAATAATAATTATATAATTAAATATATTATATAAAATATTACAAAATTAAACTTATTGAAAAAATTTTAAGATTTTCTAATTCTCTGTTGTAATGGTCCGGAAAGTTATTAGTAATGTCCCCTTTTTGTGACAATTATAAATTATGACGCCGGATTATTGAAAATAAATTCCTGAAAAAATTTTGCAAGTGGTTCGAGATCGTGGTTGATCCTAAATAGTAAGAACAGGATCTTTGACGAAATTGAGGCCTAATTTCAGTTAAGAATTTGTATAATAATTGAAGAACGGGAGAAGATAATGATTATAAATTTCAACAAGAGTTTGAAGGTTAGTATGAAAGGAGAAGAGAGAAAGAAAAAATAATAATAATTAAAAGTAAAAATTGAATTAGAAAATTAGAGGTCCAAAAAGGCCAATGTCCTTTCCATTTTTGGAGAAATTCAATGTCATTTCCATACCATCAAGTGGGGACTAATTGTTCTTCTGAAATGGGTATCTTCTCAATCCAAATAGCCATGAATGTCAAGTATGAAGTCTCAACTTTTTCTTTTTTTTTTATGCGTCTTTAATGATATTTTTTGTATATATTTATTAGCTTCTAAAATTTTCAAAATTTGCCTAATGATATTTTTATTTTTTTTTAAAAAATAACTAATTTGTACTAGTCTAGATTAGCATGTATCAGTGGTCGAATTTATTTTCTTATTCTGCAGTATACTTATTTGATGTATTACCCAAATAATTAAATAAAATTTTGTGAGAATTGGAATTTTTATGATAAATGTTAATATATATGTATATATATTTGCACAAGTATATATATTTTAAATAGATATAATACATCAATAAAAATTTAAATATTAATGTATATTTAATACATAAACATAATACGCTTCAATATATAATATGGATATACATATTCAATAATTAAATGCATGTCGTAAGATTTCTATTATATATAGATATTTGATTGGAATTAAATATATAATTAATAGTTGCAAATGAATATATATTTAAATAATTGAATATATTAATAAATAAAGTACGCTACAATATATTATAAAAATAATATATTACCAAAAAAATATATTATATTATTTATTTAAATATTTGAATAATAATTACATATTAATATGTATATATACTTTCAAAATATATATAAAGATAATATATAATATATACTAATAAATAATTAAATATTAATGTATATTTAAATAATTAAATATATAATCTATCATTAATATATTTTTATGTGTATACAAATGTGTATATAATATTAAATAAACATAATACGCTTCAATAATATACACAATTAAATATATAATATGGTTAAATAGATAATTATAAATTAATTAATATATATTTAAATAATTTAATATATAATCTACATATAATAACAAATAAATAAAATATGCTTCAATAAATAACTATAAATAATTAACTATATAATATGTTAAAATATATATTTACATATTAATATATATATATATATATATTACAAAATAATTAACTATATAATACAAGATTCATATATATATATATGAATAAATTATTAAATATTAATATATATTTCAATAATTGAATTTTTTATATAAACCCTAAAACCCTAATCCCTAAACCAAAACCCTAAAAACCCCAAACTCCAAACCCCAAACCCTAAACCCCAAGCCCCAAATCTCAAACCCCATACAATTATATAATATTAATATTTCAAATAAATGATACATAAATACATATTAATATATTTATGAAATAATTAAATATATATATATAATATTAATATATATTTAAATAGTTGAATATAAAAAATAATAATAAATAATTATATAATTAAATGTATTATAAAAATAAATAATAATTATATATTAATATATACATTTGTTAATAGTTAATATATATGTATATATATTTGCACAAGTATATATATTTTAAATCGATATAATATACCAATAAACAATTAAATATTAATGTATATTTAATACATAAACATAATATGCTTCAATATATAATATGTATATATATATTCAATAATTAAATGCATGTCGTAAGATTTATATTATATATAGATATTTGAAAAGAATTAAATATATATAATTAATAGTTGCAAATGAATATATATTTAAATAATTGAATATATTAATTAATAAATAAAGTATGCTTCAATAAATTATAAAAATAATATATTACCAAAAAATATATTATATTATTTATTTAAATATTTGAATAATAATTACATATTAATATGTATATATACTTTCAAAATATATATAAAGATAATATATAATATATACGAACCGCTTCCCTGAACCTCTTCACGTATTGGTCGAGGCTCTCATCGAAATGCTGTTTGACTTGCATCAAGGATGTTGTCAGCTTTCCCCTCCGCTTATTACTTTCGAAGCGCGCATGGAACTTATCACATAACTGTTCCCATGAGCCGATAGAATTCGGGGTAAGAGACGCCATCCATTCCCGAGCCCCATGCTTCAACGTTGTGACAAACATGTGACACTTGGCGGCATCGGGGTGGTCATAATAATCCATAATTTGATCGTAAGCATGCGTGTGGTCATAGGGATCTTCAGTGCCATCATAAGTCTCTAACGGGGGCATTTTCTTTGATTTGTCAGCCTTTACCCGCTTTATCTCCGGAGTAAAAGGTGACATGGCATTGTTCGGCAATTCTTTCGACTGATCTGCTGTCGCCAACCTCTATTTTACTTCCTTCAACCTTTTCGCTAGGGAATCAGTCATGTTCTCCTAAAGAGTCGGTTCGGGCCTGACTCTTGAATTATCCCTAGAACGGCTCCGACGTCTGTCCCGGTCTGGTGTGCGGCTCTTCGGCCTGCTATCGTCTTGGGAGCGACTATGATGCCTCCTGGGGATCGGAGAGCGGCTTCTCAGCCTGCTCAAGCCCTGCGAGGGGCTTTGGTGCCTGCTGCGGACTGGTGTGCGGCTCCTCGGCCTGCTGTTGTCCTGCGTGCGGCTTCGGTGCCTGCCACAGACTAGGGTGCGGCTCTTCGGCCTGCTACTTTCTCGTCGTGAACCGTTCAGACGATGTTTCCTAGATCGGTCTCCTGACGAATCTTCCTGACGCCGATCATGACTGGAGGGAACTTCTTCTCCGTGTAACAAGGACGCTAACTGTTTGTCCAACTTCATCTGCTGAAGGCGTAAGGCCTCCATAGCATCCTTGCTCTGTTGCATCTTTCTGGCCATAATCAACTCCCTCTTGTCTCGACATTAATCTGGCTCGGAGTTCTGGTCATCAGCACCATCACCATGGCCACCCGTCCTCTGTGTGGTAGAGAACAATTTCCTTTTGACAATCGTTGTCCAGGAGTCGAATTGGCCCACTGAGCGACTTTGGGGGCCCAGCCTATTCGAGATGCTCTTCGATGGCCCCAACCTATCTTTAACCGACCCACGGGGTTGGAGTGTATTGGTCGTTGATGTATTCTGTGTCGATGTCATTTTTGTATTGTTTGGCACCATGATTTCTGATCAAATACTACTGAGTGATTGTATATTATGCTGCACTAGGCCCTCCTTCTAGCGTCAATGTTAACGCCAAATTCTAACTGCTGGCCAAATCACCAAATAACGAGCCGAAAAGATGTTTAACGGTGGAGGATATGCATTTGTTTTAGTGTGTGGAATAAAATAATGACATGTGGAAATAAAATAATAACACGAGGATTTTACGTGGAAACCCAATTGGGAAAAAACCACGGGGAGAGATATCAGAAATCCACTATGAAAATAATAAGGAATATATAAGTTCTCAACTAATAAATAAACTCGATATTTGTTGTCTGCTTTTTCTCGCCTTTCTCTTCCTGGATGGAGAGTTTTTTCCCTCTCTAAACTATTTGATGAGAATATCTATGTTGGTATGTCTATGCTTCTCTTTCTCTCCTGATGTTTTTTCATGGATCCCCCGCCCTTCTATGTATGATATATAAATATATATCACATGTAACCTGCTGAAAGGTTTTAAAGGAGAAAATGAAAAGACTTGCCGACTTTTTAAATTCCTTAGTTGTCCAACCTTTTGTGTTCTAGTGGCCCCCACCACTTCAACCTTTGGTTTTTAACCTTCCACATTCTCCTACCATTTGTCAAAATATGAGACAATCAAAATAACCAAGCTTCACAATAATGCTGATAGTGGAATTGTGGGTCCCACTGAATAGTATATCCCAACAGGGAGTTCGGTTTTGGGATCGACTTCGGTTCTATCGGGTCGGCGTTCGGGGTCGGGGAGCGGATTCCTTCGGATCAGGAGTTCGGGATCGGATTCTTGGCTTCGGTTATTATTATTATTATTAAAATTATTTAGTTGTTTTATGGTAGTATTTTATAGGAAGTGAATTCTTTTATGGTATAGTATTTTATTAAGAAATAACTCTTTTATATTATTACGTAATAGGAAGTTGTTACCTATTAGAAGTTTGTTTTTGTATTTATAGGAATTTTATTTCGTTTCAATAAGGAAATCTTTTAGCTATAAAACTCGGCTTGCGGGTTGAATTATAGACAACTTTTATTTTGATAATAATAATTTGAGCATTAGAGAAGTTTCTCTTTGTTTAGGGTAATTATTTTGCTTCTGTTGCCTGTGAATTTATTTGTTTACCTAGCCCGCAGAATAATCGCTATTCTGCCCGGTGTCAGTTGGTATTAAAGCATTAACATATTCCTGGGAATAGACTTCATCAGTTTCGATGGCTGGTGGTCGTGGTCGTCGTGAGTAGGTTCCGACTGAGGAAGTACCGCACCGTGATCGTAATGTTCAGGACGTGATGATTGATGATTTACAGAGACAAGTTGCAAAGTTAACCCGGCGTCTAGCGGTGCAAGATCTCGGTCGTCGTGGATAGGTTATGACTGAGGAAGTCTGACACCTTGATCGTGACGAGGAGGGTTATTACTCCGAGTCAGTTTTGATAACCCGTATTACCATAGGGAGCAGCTATGGGAACGACGTGGTCAAATAGATTATCATCGAAATTTGAACTGTCAATTCGAATTCTATCAATTGATAGGCCAGAACGATCTATCCGAAACTGAAGAACAGTTGGTTGAGGAAGACGTGGAAGAAGAAGTAAAGGAGTTTGAAAAACCTGTATATAACGAATATGAAGATGAAGAAGTACTTTATGGAGATATTATGGATGAGGATACTACAATTGACAAAATTAGTTATGAGATTATTTCAGTGTTTCAGGACATTAAAATTATTGATTTTGTTGTTCCTGAAGATTTCTTTGTCATGCAGGTAAACTGGAAGATGTTGGTAATTTTTCACTTGTTTTCAAGATTATTCTTTAAGAAGAAAATTCATGAAGTTTTGGTCCCGCAAAAGTTGAAGATTCGTTGTTGGTGTCTAATACTCGTTTTGTAACTGTTTCGAGTTGCACATTAATTTTAATCGCTTTGTGGACTTTTAAGCTTGCGGCACATAGTACTTTGGGCCTATCTAAGTTTGACAATAAAAGAGCCTCATTTTGTTAAAAAAATAAAATTATACAGAAAGAGTCGTCTTTTTATTGATAATAGTATAAACTAACTTACACTCACTTTTATTGATAATAGTATAAAATAATTTACACCAGTCTTATTTGTAAGTTTAAAAAACAAAGCAAAGGATAGGAAACAAAATTACCTTTTTCCCTCAGAATTTTCTTGTTTGTAAGTTTCTTTTAATTAAGAAAGTTCTAGAAAGGTAAAGAAAATTAAATCCAATTTTTCTTAGAAATTTTTCTTAGCAAAATCATAGGAAAACTAAGGATTGAAAATGAATTTAGTAAACTTCTTTTTTATTCCTAAATTGCCTTAACATTAACATATAAAAACAAATTTGGACATCCATGTCCTATACATATTGACACTTCTTAAGTAAACTTACAACGATAACTAAGAAAAATATTATTTCCTATCCTATCATTTCCTTAGAAATCCTTAGCATTCGTTACCCCAGAACTTATAAACAAGTTAGACCTTTATTTTGTTGCGTTGAGAAAGTGCGTTCCAATGGCTTTTAAGCCCAACGCAAAGGTGAGTTTGGAGATTAAAATATGTGTTTGTGAGTTGAAAAATCTGCTTTTGAAATAAGTTCATGTAAATAACTAAGATGTTTAAACTGCAAAAGTCCCAAAAACTTCAAAAGCTTCCAAATTAGTCATGCACTTAGTGCTTATGTCGTCTACAGGCGTTTGAGAGTTCTAAATACATTAAATGTAGTTGAAATATTGTTCGTCTAATAATAACTTATTTTAAACGTAACTTACTTAACTCACAAACACCATGTTTGGATCCCAAACGTATGGTGCGGTGAAGTCCAATGCTCTAAACACCAAACAATATCGTTTCAAACATACTAAACGCTAGTAACTGAACAAACTTTTAATATTCTAAAAAGTGTCATCATAATTTCATTACATGTTATTACTATTAAATTAACAACGCATTTGCAATTTAGATACAACTAATACTTACTGTTGCAAGAGCTATTCTTCTATTTTAATTGGCTTTGTTGTTCGTACTCCGTTTACTTATGCTTCATTAATCTAGAAAACAATGTACCTTCCAGACACAAGGCCTTTTTTTTTTTGATAACTAGTACAATAAAGATTAAACACTAAATATCCTTAACGTGATTGTAGAATTTAGAAATAAAAAGTATGACAAAATTTTACTGAATATTGAGAGAAATATACCCAATATTATCGATTTCGAACCAAACACCCGTAATAACCATTATCAATAATTACATAAACTATACCATTATGAAAATGGCCAAATATGACTAGAATTCATACTATTTTACATCTAAATCTTTAACATTTATAAGAAAGTAGGAGGGTCAAAATCAAATATATTATGTTTTTAACATAAATGGGTTAAAGTTTTAAGTTATTACACTTTGACCTTAAATTTCTATAACATTTCAATTTTAAGCTTTTAATTTTTTTTTGAACGCATGTGGAATCCCACCACGCGCTACATATGGCCTCATCGGGTTATTAGAAAGGTACGAGAATGTATAGTTGAGGGATATAAAAATTTTTAAAAATTCTAAAATTGATCCAAATTTTAAAAAAATTTCAAAATAATAAGTTTTAGAACTACTAGGATTTTTAGAATTTTTATAGTGATTGACCTTTCATTACATTTTCTCTCCAATTTCATTTAATACACGAAATATTTTGTCTTATTAATTTTGTTAGTTATGATCTAAATATGTTAATAGATAGTTCATAATATTGAGATTGATCCTATAAATAATTAGAATCATTAAAAGTATTTTTATTGTTAAGAATTTAAAAGAATTTTTAATTTTAAAAACCTTACATGTTCATCAAATAGAGTAAAAGTGCATAGCAATTATTTTGTTCAATATTATATACTATTAATTATCTGATGTTGATTTCAATTATATTACCTACAAATATATATGTTTGGTTATTAAATGACATTTTTAAAAAAAGTGTAGTGGAACGAGCATACTAGTTTAAATTAACTAAACTACCATAATTTTAGAAATATTTTTTATTTTTCATTTTTCATTTTTCATTTTTTTTAATAAGGGAGTACAAAGTAGGATAACGTACATACAACATAGGAAAAAAAAAGCAGCACACACATAACATAAAAAAAGAAAAAGAAAAAAGAAAAAAGAAAAATAACCAAATTGGCAAATTTGTGAAACCCAGAAGCTCCTGGAGATGATAATAGACGACCCACGACCCTCCCTCCTCAGCGGTCTCCACCCTCCTCCACAAAAGAGACACATCAGACACGTACTACCCTCTTTGTCTGTCTTACGATCGGCATCAGTTGGGTTTGAAATTGGATAAGAGGATAAGAAGGTTTGATTAATCCTTACCCTGCCCTGCCGGACATTGTTTGGAGTTATGCGAGTACTATTTTTCCTCCTCCAATATTTGCTCTTTAATGGAGTGGAGGAGAAGTAATTAGATTTCTTTTTCTTGATATTTCACTAGATACCTTGAAAGTTGTTACTTTGCCAACACAACAATGTCCTCCTCCATGGCAATTACTACTACTACTACCCCAACTACTTACTGGAGAAGAACAAGCCTTTTTCGTAGGCAGTTTCCACCACAAATCCACATTCAATTTCAAGTACTACGCTGCTGCTCTGATTCAAAGCCCAAACGTGGTTTTGGGCCTAAAGACCCAAAGGTAGTATTTTTTACATACATACTATTCATATTATTTTCTGTTTTCATTTTCTTTATTTCCTTCTTTACTTTTCTCATTTCGTTTATGATCTCTCTCCCTCTCTATAAGTTTGGCCTTGGACGTGTGTGTATATATATATATACCCACTGTCAGTACTGTACTGATATCTATGTAGTTGGAGTAAATGCTTTTGGCTCATTCAAAAAGATTATATACACACAGAGCTTTCTAATTTTCCTTGATATAAAATTCTGTTTTGTTTGACATACTAATCTTCAAGTCTCGCTTTTATTAAAAAAAAGCTTGAAACCCATGGCTGCTATCTTTCTTATATACTTTTTGTTTATCAAATTAATTCAATTGTAAGTTCCTCTTATATATATACTAGCCGCACTACCTGTGCCTCCTGCACTAAGGGTAAGGGGAAGGGGAGGAGAGATTGCCGGTGTTAGAGAATGGAGGAGGCAGAGGGTGAGCTCGGGAGGAGGAAGAACGGAGGAGGATCTAATTTTTTTCCTTTGAAGTTAAAAAGGATATAATGGACGGTGAGATTTATCCCAAACTTTGGACGGTCTTGATTTTAAATTTTCCGCCCACCCTAATAAATCATCAGGACCGTCCAAAGTTTGGGATAAATCTCACCGTCCATTATATCCTTTTTAACTTCAAAGGAAAAACAATTGCTTTCTCTCTCAGATCCTCCTCCGTTCTTCCTCCTCCCGAGCTCGCCTTTTACCTCTTCCATTCTCTAGCGCCGGCAATTTCTCCCTCCTTCCCCTTCGTATGTAGTGCCGGAGGCACGAGTAGTACGGCTAGTATATATATATGACACTAATGCTATTTATGACTTTTCTTTTGCTTTAGTATGTATATATAGATATCAAATTATAATTATATTCATTTAACTTGAACATGTATTATTATAATTATGTAATTTGTATTTGAGAATTATAAGCTGATACTAAATTATCTTTGAAATGACCGACCAAATTAGTTTGGATAAGATCTTCAATATATATATATATATAATTATGTATATACCCATTATCTTTACTTTACTTATATCTATGTTGTTGGAGTAAATGCTTTTAGCTCAATCAAAAAGATTATATACATACACAGATTTCTAATTTTCATTGATATAAAATTCTGTTTTCATTGACATACTAATCTTCATGACTCGCTTTTATTAAAAAAGCTTGGAACGCATGCCTGCTATCTTTCTAATATTTTTTTTATTTATCAAATTAATTCAATTGTAAGTTTCTCTTTTAGATTATTATATATACGACATTAATGCTTTTTATGACTTTTTTTTACTTTATTGTGAGATTCGTACATGTACATATATATAGATATCAAATTATAATTATATTCGTTGAATTTGAACATGTATTATAATTATGTAATTTGTATTAATTTGAGAATTATAAGTTGATGACCAAATTATCCTTATAATGACCAATCGAATTAATTTAGATAAGATCTTCAGTTACCTTATTATATATAGTAATAATAATAATAGATATTAGATAATAGAAGAGCCTAATTAATGGAGTAAATTTATTTTTTCTAAAGCTGCTCATTAAACATGTTTTGGCGCCATTAGTTGTGGCTAAATGGAGGTGGGAATGCAATATCAGCAAAATTCCATGGCATCTCTCTCTATAATCATCATCAATTTTCAGAGGCGCCACATCTTTTATTATTATCTTGGGCTAAATTTAAACTTTTTGGCCAACCAGTAATATACTCCCTCCATTCCACAAAAAATTGGCAAATGAGACTAGTACTATTAAGGCTCTTCTTTAGTCTTTTAAGTCATTTTCTTGTGGAATTTGATTGGAATTCTATCTCTTATATTTGGGTCAATTTTTTTTTTCCCAATTAAACTAATTGTATCACTATACGACAAAGGGTTTTGTTTCTGTATAAGATGATAACTTTTACACTGGTTTTCAATAAGATCAGCTGTATTTGTTTCCAATTTATAAACTTAATTATTTGGGTACTCAGGCAAACAAGGTCACATCATGGACGGAGGTAAAGGGTTTGGTGTCACTTCCAAGGTATCCAATAGCAGCTTCATGTATTCCTTTCTGAATAGATTTAGGGGTCTACTGACTCTAGTTAATTGGGATCCCAATAATCTCACTACCTAACCTTGGTTTTGCATTTTATGCCTTGCTATACTTTTCTCTACTAGAATATTCTGGAGTACCATGAATACAATCCCGGTTTAGTGCTTAATTTGATGATTAAGTCAACCATTTTCTTGTATTCATAGTCAATATATATATATATATATATATATATATAATTTTGTGTGTGTGTGTGCGCGCGGGGTGTGTGAAGGAGATTAGCTTCCAAACTTTCATACCTAACTTGATTGTTAGTACCAGGTCTCTACTGTGATTAGAGTATTACTTATAATTGTAGTCATTTGGTGCAGGAAATCAACCTCCCAACAGTCCGGTACTGTATCTAGTCGTAAGCAAATCAGTCTTACCCCTTTCTTTAATCTAGATACTTATTATTATCATGCGCCTTTAACTGTACTTAACTGTTTTTTTTAATTTAAAATTTCTTTAATCATATATATAAGAATAAATAAATATAAAACACTATATATCACTGTTGTAAGTCAGAAGTTGCTACACTTATTCGCCAATTCATAGTCTTTTACATTTGTATGATAAAATGATATAGTAATATTAATTTTACGGTTATATTCTGATTATTGATCAAAGGTATTAAGAACATTGATTTATAGTTCGTCAATATCATTGTCTTTGAAATGGCAGAACACATATTTGCTGATTTTTGTCCCACTAGCTTCATGAATCTCATTGTTTCTCTGTATTTCTGCTGTCGGTTGAAAGTTTCTGACAAACAAAACATATTGTTTACCTTGTTTCTCCGAACTCTGGGATCTTGAGCTACTTGAAGTTTAATATACAGAGATCATACTTCTCTCTCTGTCTGTTTGCATTCTCCTGTTTCTATAAATTTGAAAGTTTAGGTTGAAGGACTGTTTTCACTTTCTGTGTTCTCCAATATATATGCTGTAGAGACTTATGGCCACAATAATTCTTGTATTTTTGTGGCCTTAATGCTTACCATGGTCTCTTTAACCAACTTCTATTTTAATCCAGTCTAACAGGAATTACTCTTAATATCGTGATTGCGCAATGTTACTTTTACTGAAGTTGTCTTTCCCTCCCTTGTAGAGCCACCTCGGTTAAGTTTACGAGCTGATAGCCAATCTAACAATATTGCCTTGGATCTGCAATTTGAGGAGCGACTGGAAGCCGTTAAAAGGTGCCGTAGTTTGCAAAATTTTCAATTCAGCATGTCCTTATAGAAGCAATACCGTATTGCGCATATAATGGATTTTGTGTATATGGCTATAGTTGAGAATATCCAATTAATCTGTTATGGCCCATATAGGGTTTTCATCATTTCATTAGAAAGATGTTCATGTTTATGCATCCAGCAGCTCTCCCGCTGTAAGTATGCATGTGTATATTAATGGGTCAAGTAAATATGTCATCATCTCACCAGGCATCCTTCCGGTAACAGGAAATTCATAAAACCAATCCCAGTCTTGGGTTCACTTAAGATAAACTTAAGTAGAAAACATGTTGTGTGATTTCAAAAACTGATGTATCTTGCATGATCTGGTGCTGGCCTCTCCAAAAATCTCTAAAAATGGATGCATCATTAGTCTCTCAAAATCATAGGTGCTTTAGGAACCTTATGTTACTTCAGAGAATAGAATCAGTTTGACAATGTATTTGGGCCACTGATTTGGAAGGTTTTTGAGGAGTTACTGTCTCAGATATTCATAGGGATTTGATAGTGTTCCTTCATTTAGGAATTTGAATTTTTCCACTTTCCACTTTGCTTGGTTTTTTGGAGGACTCCTAGTTTTCATATCCGGACATTTGATATGTAAAAAAGTGATGTATGCGAATCTCATCCTCATTGTTCCTACATTTTCTTATTGCACCTTGGATTCATTTTTTGGGCTGTTTGACAAAGCATGGTCATAAAATTGGTCTGGGATAGCTTACTTGATTTAATGGTTTCAGTGGTGGCAAGACCCGCAAGAGTAAGAAGATACTTCAGAGGTGGTGTTCGCTTGTGATTGTTTGGGAATTTGGATGACTAGAAACATGAGGATCATAGAAATCCATATCTGCTTTTCATTTACAGGAAGAGTGTGTGTACTTTTTTGCTTCATTTGGGCTTTTGTGTGGAATGGAAGAAGAGGGTCAAAAGATTGCTTGATTATTATTAGAGATAAATATTTTGGTGATTAATGTAATTATTTATTACTTATTAAGTAGTATATTTTAGAAGTTTTAACTTTTAATTGTAGTAGTAGAGTTTACTAGGGAGATTAGTTTTAATTATAGTACTATAGTTTAATTAGGACAGTATTTCCTTTTTAAATTACGTTCATTAATTATTCTAGTGGATTTTAATTAAAAGATTAGTTTTAGTTATGGTAGTTTATGTTAATTAAGATATTATTTCATTTCAAAAATTAGAGTTTTTTCTTTGTCGGAAAGTCTAGGTTCCCTATATAAAACATTGTAATTTTTGTTTATTTTCATATTATCGATTTGAGAAAGCTTTGTGCTTTTTGTGTGTTTATCCACTGATTCTCTGTGTAGATAGATATTCTTATTCCTTCATTTCACCTTGTCTTGCATAAGCTTTTGCTTTTGGGGTTTTTAGAGGAGGTTCTGGGTACGTCCCGTTAGTGACGCACTACGCACAATGTACTGGTGCGGGGGTGCAGCGGGGGTACATACGGGGTGCGGCATATGGCATATCCTAAAGTTTAATGACCCAAAAAAAGAGAGAAAAAGAAGAAGAGATTAGGCCAACAATATGTTGCATACGTGTTTTGAAAGAAACGCGACTTACCTTTTAGGGTTTATTAGTAACGTAGAGGAGCGATTGAAGGATGAGATCGATCATGTATGCCTCCTCTCTCTTCTCTTGCTGGTCGTTGCTGTTCGCTGCTATTCGTGTCTTCTCTAATTTTGCTGTCGACTGCAGAAGCGATTGAATTTGTCGTTGTTGAATTCATTTTGATATTGCAGAGTTATTTATGATTGAGTCATATTATTGTGGGCTTGCACTGACATTTATTTTTAATTTAACTTTATACAACCAGATAGTAGTGTATATGGCCTTGCACTAAGTTATCATAATAAGGCTTGTACTTATATCTAGCCCCAAATAATGTGGGTTTGCACTACTATTTTTATTTTTTTACTAATACAATAAGATTCATTTCTTTCCCATTAATATCAAATAAAGATAATATAAAAATTCTGGATTATCAATTATTTCTAATGAATTCGATCTTTCACTTAAACTATAAAAATATAAGATTTTTTCTTTTCATGTATTATATATATATATATAGTGATAAGATAATAATAATAATATATTAGGCCAAGGGTAAAGTGGGCATAATTAATATAGTTAGTATTTGAGAAGCAATCCAATTTAGAGTATGCATGTGAGCACATGGGTAGTTAGTTAATATGTGGGTGAAGGATAAGAATAGTGGCGTAAGTTAGGAGAGTTACTTTTCAGCATTTGTTCTCTATATATAGATGTAAAGGGAAGAGTATTCCCCAAGAAATTATGAATTTTGTGAAATGAATTGAGGAAGGAAGCTTTCAATTGCTTCTCCTCCATTTCTATCTTTTTCTCTCTGTATCTCACGAACTCAGTGAGTAATATACCGAGTTCCTCTCCTTCTTCCTCCCTAATTCTCTTTGAATCCTATCTCTATTCTCTCTATATCTCTGTTTCTCTATTTTCTCTAGTCACGATCCAAGCTGGGCCTGGCAAATTGGTATCAGAGTTGCTAGTTTGTTCCAAAACTATCATCTTCTTCCTCTAAATCTTTTGTTTTCTTCTATCTTCAACCTCTAATTTCTTCTCTTCTACAAAACCAATCTAGGTTCTATCTCTTCTACTCCCTTCTACTCTTCACACACAACCCAAAAACAGCCCAGAATCATCAACAACTATAGCAGATTACAGCCACAAAGCAGCAGAAAAAGGATTTCTGGTGCTCTGTTTTCGGTGGCTCTTACAAATGAGCAAACACAAGTGTTAAATCACTTATAACAGGTATTAATCTCGTGTTATACTCGTTTCAGTCATATTCACATAGCCCAAACCATAATTCTCATAAAAAACGACACCCAAACACAATTCAATCCATAATTTTCTACTTCTTCTTTGTTGGCAAAAATTTCTGGATACATTTCTGGATTCTAGGCTATAATTTGGTTTGATCTATTTTCGTTTGTGTTAAGTGATTCAAATTAACTTGTTTAGCCTATCTAGCATTAGTTTAAACATTTCAAAACTAAAAAACATCATTATCAATTTCCAGTTGTTTTAAATTCCAAAACTATACAGTTTCAGCTATATTCTTAGTGTTTACAATTATTACTGCAGTGGTAGTTACTGTTTATGCTAAGTTTTTATCCCTTGGAGTTATAGCTTGTTTTTTGTGCTAAATTACTCTTAAAAATTCAATTCAACTAAGTTGTAGCTTGTTGAATTTAAAACTTGTTTTGCCTCGGATACTCAATTGTTTCACCGAGGATATCCATTTCTCATTTATAAAGAAAGCTACCCAAGCTCCCTTACTCAGAATCTGGTAGTATTGTTGCTGCTGGATAAATTTTTCAAACTCAGAATCACATTTGTCCTGTGATTTCGTTCATTTCTATTATCTGTAAACATGGCTGGTCCTTCACAAATGTTGCATCAAGATTTTTTAAGCTACAGGGAGTACACTAATGAGAGGTTACGGCTCATTGATGAAAAAATGGACCACTTCATGGAGGGTATGAATGAGTTGTTAAGGCAAAGGAGACCAGATAATGATGACATGTTTGAGAATCCTTTTGGGGATAATGGAAGGGGCAAGAGGCCTATTCACATGGGGCAGAGAAAGTATACAAGTGTTGATAGAAGAACTACTTATCTTCTCTTAGGTAGCGGGTCGATCGGTTCACATCTATGGTCAATCAATAGGTCCGCGGATCTATTCTTCTATACGATAAATCGCCATCTCTGAGAAATTTTTTTTTTCCAAATGTTTGGTCAAGTAGTAATTATTGGAATGACTCTAGAAGTGTCCTATCCTAGGAGTCCTATAAATAGCCTTGTGAGTTATTTTATATAAGTGAGATATAAGTGAAATATAAGTGGAATCAAGTGAAATCAAAAGTGTTCTCGAGTGTTCTCCACAAGTATATTTGTCTTCTCAAGTATAATATATCCTCTTCCATTTCCTTCAGAGACTAGGGTTAGTAGCTAATCAATTAGCTTATCTTGTCTGATATTTCCTTCTTAAAATTTCTATCTTCTTTTCATACTTGGATTGCATTAACTTATTGCTTATTAGACAATCCACTCTTACGATGTGTGTAAGGAGTCTCAATCTTCCTCGCTTACAATGCTAACGTTCTTGTGAGGCACACTTGGCCCAATATTACCTCAGTAGTCAGTACTCTTCTATTGTGGAATACGAATTAACTCCCTATACTATCCAACTCCCAAAAGGATCCACTATGCTTCTGCATCACAAGTTTCCACATGGATAATAACGAGTAGAGTTACTAGAGTATCACACTGTCCCAGTCATAGGTCTCCCTTATACCATTTGTTTCTCCTCAAGCTTAAGCACCAGACTGAACCTAATGCACCATATCGTTCTGAAAACCCATTGTAGGAAGTCAACTGGTAATTCATTACTACATCTTACAATGCACTCACATTCATAGAAGACACAAGTACACAATGTACTTGTGTCTTCTCTATTTTGGAAGGACTCCTAGTTCTCCACTCTTGTAATTTTATTCTAACATTTATATTAATAACAACTTAAATTTTCCTGGTTCTCCACTCTTGTAATCTTATTCTTTTTTTTTTATTATAAAAACCTTTATATTAATAACAACTTAAACTTGCCATTCTTTGGAACCTTGCTCACTGGGTTCCAAATCCCCATACTTGGGGGCCAAAATTACCTATTAAAAAAAATGCAATTTTCTTTTTTTTTCAATGATGTGGTGCTTCATTTTTTTATTAAAATCTGAAGATTTTCGCTTTACTTTTTCACTTGCTTTTTTATAGAATAGTACTAACTTATCAATATGACCTTTTTCTTTCTTTTCCTAAATTTACTTCATTTAACTTCAAATATTTGTCACGGATATTAGTAGTTTTCTACACCCCTCAGGTCAGCGCTTGAGCAGAAGAAAGCCGAGGAGATTGAAGAATTTGTAGCAATCGAATATGATGCACCAGTTGAGTCAGAAAGTGGCACAGTTGGACTTGGTACTAAGGTAGCGGTCCCACAGTTGGTTGACATGTTTTCTGACCATGACCACATGATTGAAATGCTCTTTTTTTTTCCCCTATCATTGAGTGCAAGATTGAAATGCTTTTTCTTTATGTGGATATTACTGATAGTAAATTTCATGTTAAACGGTAAAGATTGGAGTAGGAGTTGCTGTGGTGGTCTTTGGGTTGATTTTTGCTCTTGGAGACTTTCTTCCCTCTGAAAGGTACAGTATATTCAAGGGTTTCTCCAGTTGTATTCTGAAGTCACTTGGTTTCTTTTCTGTTTGGTTGATATCGGTTCCTATATACTCCCTCCGTCCCACCTTAAAAGTCCTTATTACTATTTTAGGTAGTCCCAAGTTAAATGTCTACTTACCTTCAATAATCTGTTTTTTACAATAATTTGCCTATAATACCCTTAGTATTAATTGTCATATTTCTATTCCCTATGCATATTTATAGAGTATCATAAGTCATGTAAAAAAATCTATGCAATTAAATGAGAATTTAAACACGGACAATTTTGTCATTTTATCTTAGTATTCGCAAAAGTCAACTAGGACTTTTTTCTTGGGATGGAGGGAGTATATTATAATTATTGACTTTTTGAAGTCAACTCAAGACATTTTCTTACTCAAAATTGACATGATGTCCTTTAATTTTAGTCGATACAATGATAAATATTGTAAACTATTTAAAAAGTACTACTCATTGTAAGAATTATTGTTTCATAATCTTTAGTGAATCATTTCAATTTTAAGTTGGAAAATGTCTTATTTTATGTTTTTTACCTTCTATGCTTTTCTTAATTGGCTTGGTTAACTTGTTAGTACAGGAAAGTTTTCAGCAGGTCGCTGCTAAATTCCTTAAGATACTCTCCGAAAAAGTCGCACAGATTTCAACCCCCTATGTAGAAAGAATCTTTAAAGGATATAGTTCACATGTCACCCAATGGGAGCAGAAGTACCATTAACCTAGCCTTAGATAAGATAGACTTTTGAAATAAAGGTTAAAACCTTTTCTTCTCTTGGACAGATTTTAAGTGTGTTACTCTCTTGTGATTGTCTTGTTGTGTATCCTGAGGATCTTATCCTTGCATATATTCATTTTAAAACCATAATAATAGGTATTCCTACATTGTAAAACTAGAGGGAGTACCTGGTTTGGTATATTTTGGTACTTAACAGCCCACATGGCTGAACATGGACATAATACTAGAAACCAAAGATATCATGTTGCCACGAGAGAAGAGAAAGTTGGAGAACTGGAAAGTGGGACACTTAATTAAATATGCAACTAATTAAAATTTTTAACTTGAACATGTTTGATAACATGCGAGAGGTGATGTAATATGATAAAAGACATTATTTTGTAATAAGTTGAGACATGATGATGTGCTTTTCCTTTTTCTTCTTCGGCCCCGCGGCTGTTGTAGTCAATTGGTTGGGGGATATTCCTGGCATTTAGCATAGCATTTAAATGTTAGATTGACCTAAATTTGGACACAATTTATTGGGTAAATCTCTAAAAGAATTAAATGTCGCAGACTTGAAGATTGTACAATATTGTCTGGCAGCCTAATGGCTCAAGTTTCTTTTAAGTTTTATTCTTGACAATGATGTGGTAGTGGTATAAAGCTAACTATTTATACTTACCTAGTCGCGTCTGAATTTTATGAATTTATCACAATTAATTTGAAGGTCATGAGGTGGCAAGAGAGGTTTTCTACTTGCCGTTTTAACTTACAGACAACTATAAGGTAATAGTTCTCTCTCTCAAGACCAGTAGGAAAACAATTTCATATACACCCACTCACCCATAATATCAACATAACTTGCGCCATTGATTTTTATGCCTCTTAAATCTAGTAATAAGTGCAAAATGTACTGAGATGGTAATAGTCTGCTAAGTTTTTAGCCTATTTAATCAAGCGATATGGTAGTATTTATCACCCAGTAGGTTGGTGCAAGAAGCTTGGATGAATTAAACTGAAAACATTTACCATCTCCTTCCCCAACACACCAAATATAGATTTTCACAAACCTCAAGCACTAGGACACTGCCAAAAGAGATAGATAGATAGATTCAAACCGATAAAAAAATAGATTTCAGAAATAGAGTCGAGGGAGGAAGAATGAGCAGAAAAATGAAGAACTGGGGGTTGAAGGAAGAGATAAGGGAGATGCATCATGTAGGAATGTAATTAGATGCATCACTCATATTTATGCTACCAGATAAAACCTACTACATTCTTCTATCTCATCCTACCCTAGCAACCTTGCACATGTTTTACGTGAGGTCACATACTATATAATATCTTGCAGAACATAATGAAATATCAGAAATATCCTGATAACTAAATAACATAATTCTACTAGGGTTACTTGTAACACATAGTTTCTTTTCTTTCACTTCAGGCAGTGGACGTGGGGAGCTCTGAAAGGGTTTTAGAGATTGCTGTATTGGATCTTCATTGAGCTTTTTTTTTTCTATAAATATTTTTTTATAGTTTTTCCTCCTATTGTCCTCTCTTTTGGCAGATCCCCTGTACACGCGATGTACACTAAGCTGCAAGGGATTCAAAAGCGCGTCACTGCTAGCTCACCTAATATCTACCCTATACAAGGAGAGTTCCCAAGAAATCACTACAACTAGGCTCCTAAAGAAAATTCGCTCAAGAAATCCATAAAAGCCACTATCGACCCTGTGTAAACCTCACTCTCTCTTTACCTTCAAGGTAACAACTATTCCTTTATCTCCAAATCGTCCACCATTTTCTACTAATATTCTTTTTTAATCATTAAATAAAGAATTCCCTTTCGGAGTTATCATCCAAACCTTTCTTTACATTAAATCTATCAAAAGTACAAACTAGAATTTGGATTGGAATTGCTTAAGTCTCCTTGTGAGATCTCCAGCCTTATATAATATCTTCAGGAATTATTATGCCCAGAATCAAGGGAATGTTACACCAGTACAGGGCTGTTACATCACTTACAAAATAATGTAAAATAAAGATCTACATCCTACAATCAAGCCCCAGATTGCAGGGGGCTGTAATCATGGAGCTGCTGTTATATTCTATTAGTTGACTATGCACAGCCACATCCAAATTTACTATGGTTTTCACATATGGTTGCCATATTAGGTGCTAATTAATAACTATTATCATTCCCCCTCAAATTGATGCTGGCTTATTTAGCCAGCAACAATTTGCTAACTAGAAAGTGATGTCGATCTCCTGTAAGGGCTTTAGTGAAAATATCTGCAACTTGAAAATTTGAGGAGACAAAAAGGGATAGAGATGGTGCACGTTCATAAGCATCTCAAATATAGTGACAATCTACTTCCATGTGTTAGTGCGTTCATGGAAACCGGATTTGTTTGCCTAATTTTATACTTAGCAAATACACACGCAAGTATACGCGATCGACTAGTAATCTAGTGGCAAATAGAGTATCGTTCTCACAGAGTATTAATTAATAATAATTACCAAGTAATAACTCTTAACCAAATTAATTTTATTTAAACAATTGATTTAAACTATAAAATAAAATTTAATTAAAAGTAACAACTACGTTAATCTAATTAATTAATAATACTTAAGATTACAATGTTCCCCAATGTTCCGTTTCAAACTTATCACTTCCTATTTAATTATTTCAATTATCCTGGATTGTTAATCAAGAACTCATAAGTATCTATAAGCATCTTCTGATGATCTTATAAACAAATCTCCTAAATCTAATTAAGATTAGAATTAGAAAGAACACTCTAGCTAATCAACTCGCTATATTTCTATGTGAATTGAAATTAACAAGAATTTCACGTTCAAGTTCTTTTTCAGATTACATAAGGCGTATAGGTATATTTCTATCCTATGCACAAATTACGAATTCCATCTCATGCTGAAAACATAATCATATGCTATTATATCCAGATCTAAATCTATACTCCATCTACTAATTTCATATAGATTACCACGCTAATTACTGGCCAGACAATTAAACAATTATGCATAAGATATAATAGACAACCCAGTTATAATCAATAATAGTCAATAAAGAAACAAATTAATTAAAACTACATATTGGGTTCAATTGCAATCTTAATTAAAAATTAGCCCATGACTGAAAAAGAAATCAAATTAATAAGATAATCCATCAATGTCAAATTACAAAAATAAAAGAAAGAGTTTAGAGATAAAAATCTGTATTATGCGCAATCTCTATACCTTCACCTTCAAACTTTGCAATTCTTCTTTGAATTCTTCTTCAGATATGAAAATAAACCTTCTTCTAGTTCTATTCTACTATAATCTACTACTCATTAATACTCAATTCTATGCCCCACATCATGTATTTATAGGTTACAAGTCCAATCTCTAGCTTAGGACGAAAAACAATCCAATTTGGAGTCAAAAACATGCAAAAATGCGTCAAAACTTAGTCTGGCCGCGACCTGGGCGCTGCGGCTCGAGTTTACAGCGCTGCAGCGCTGATTCTCTGGTGTTATGGCGTTGCCACGCCGAGTAATTTTCTGGAATTTTTTGCTTCGGCGTCTGTTGGTAAAATAGTCATAACTCTCTCATCCGAGTTCCGATTGGGACGATTCAAGATATTCCGGAAAGCTAAGAAGTAGATCTACAATTTTTATTCAATAAGCATTGAGAGATTCTGGCTGGATCAAGGTCGAAATTGGGCTTCAAATGGCAAGCTGAAAATTCAAACATGACAACTCCGAGCTTTGATCTCTGTTGATAAAAAGGCCATAACTTTTAATCCGGGAGGAGTTACGGGACGTGCCACCTATCAAATCGAAGCTCTTGACGAGATCTACAATAAAATTCAAGTTCCAAGCCAAGAACATGCATCCAACTTGGCATTGAAAACCCTTCAATCTTCCCTTCTTGCACTTGCTTGGATATTTTAGTCCAAAAGATGTCCGAATTGCGTTTCCTTACTTCTTCCTATTAAAATAACATAAAAACACTATAAATACATAAAAATAACTTAAATATTTAAGAACTTATAAATTATCAAGCCAAATGTACTTATAGGTATAAAACCTACTCATCAAATACTCCAAAACTTAAATTTTTGCTTGTCCTCATGCAAAGCACTAAGAACAACACTATAACAACTGCTTCTAAATAGCAACTCACGCTACCAATGAATCAATACGAATTTTCATAATAGCTTCAAAGATTTCAAAATTTTCAATAATCCAAGATTTCCTCCAAACTTATGTTAATGCCTAAATTCGCTTCAACTGATACTCAAATAAATTTCTAAAGTTTCAATGATAACTTTCATAAGCATATAACCATATAAACTTTTTAAGCCCCAACTAGCTAAACATATGGATACTCTAGTGGCAAATAGACTATCGT
Organism: Aralia elata; assembly: GCA_034770075.1. NCBI lineage: Eukaryota > Viridiplantae > Streptophyta > Magnoliopsida > Apiales > Araliaceae > Aralia > Aralia elata. The sequence goes on from JAVJAP010000065.1 coordinate 76,069, forward strand.
TCCCACAGAGAATTAATTAATAATAATTACCAAGTACTAACTCTTAACCAAAATAATTTTATTTAAAAAATTGATTTAAACTATAAAATAAAATCTAATTAAAAGTAACAGCTACGTTAATCTACGGACAATGATTAAAATCAGATTAAAAATACTTAAGATTACAACGTCCCCCAATGTTCCGTTTCAATCTTAACACTTTCTGTTTAATTATTTCAATTATTCTGGATTGTTAATCAAGAACTCATAAAGTATCTATAAGCACCTTCCGATGATCTTATAAACAAATCCTCCTAAATCTAATTAAGATTAGAATTAGAAAGAACACCCTAGTGAATCAACTCACTATATTTCAATGTGAATTGGAATTAACAAGAATTTCACGCTCAGGTTCTTTTTCAGATTACATAAGGCATATAAGTATATTTCTATCCTATACATAAATTACGAATTCCATCTCATACAGAAAACATAATCATATGTTATTATATCCAGGTCTAAATCTATACTCCATCTACCAATTTCATATAGATTACCACGCTAATTACTGGCCATGCAATTAAACATTTACGCATAAGATATAATAGACAACCCAGTTATAATCAATAATAATCAACAAAGAACTCCCTTAATTAAAACTATACATTGTGTTCAATGCAATCTTAATTAAAAATTAACTCATAACTGAAAAAGAAATCAAATTAATAAGATAATTCATCAAGTTCAAATTACAAAAATAAAAGAAAGAGTTTAGAGATAAAAATCTTTATTATGCGCAATTTCTGTAGCTCCGCCTTCAAACCTTGCAATTCTTTTTTGATCTGAAAATAAACCTTTTTCTAGTTCTATTCTACTATAATCTACTACTCATTAATACTCAATTTTATGCCCCACATCATGTATTTATAGGTTACAAGTCCAATCCCTAGCTTAGGAGGAAAAACAATCCAATTTGGAGTAAAAAATATGCAAAAATGCGTTAAAACTTAGTTTGGCCGCGACCCGGGCGTTGCGGCGCGAGTTTACAGCGCTGTAGTGCTGATTCTCTGGTGTTATGGTGCTGCCGCGTCGGAAATGCACTAGGAATTGGCGCTGCCGCGCCAAGCAATTTTCTGGAATTTTTTGCTTCGACATTTTTGACGTTTGTCGGTAAAATGACCATAACTCTCTCATCCGAGCTCCGATTGGGACGATTTAAGATGTTCCAAAAAGCTAAGAAGTAGATCTATATCTTTTATTCAATAAGCATTGAGAGATTGTGGCTGGTTCAAGGTCAAAATTGGGCTTCAAATGGCTAGCTGAAAATTCGAACATGACGACTTCGAGCTTTGATATCTGTTGATAAAAAGGCCATAACTTTTGATCCGGGAAGTGTTACGGGACGTGCCACCTATCAAATCGAAGCTCTCGACGAGATCTACAATAAAATTCAAATTCCAAGCCAAGAACATGTATCCAACTTGGCATTGAAAGCCCTTCAATGTTCCCTTCTTGCATTTGCTTGCATATTTTAATCCAAAAGATGTCCAAATTGCGCTTCCTCACTTCTTCCTATAAAGTAACATAAAAACACTATAAATACATAAAAATAACTTAAAATATTTAAGAACTTACAAATTATCAAGCCAAACGTTCTCAATTCATAGGTATAAAACTGACTCATCAGGATTCTCGGTGATGTGAATAGCACTGGTATTATTGGGACCTTGTTGACGGAAACCAAGTTCTGCTAACAATCCCCGCAATCATGTAATCTCCGAACAAGCAGCAGACATAGCACGATATTCTACCTCAGTGGAAGATTTAGATACACGCTTTTGCTTTTTCAATTTCCAAGAAATTAAGGAGTCTCCAAAGAATACACACCAGCATGTAGTGGATCTTCTTGTATCTAGACATCTTGCCCAATTAGCATCAGTATACGCAAATAGTTTTAATGATGAGTTGGCTGGGAGTTGAAGTCCTCGATCGGGAGTGTCTTTAATATATTGAAGAATTGTTTTAACAACTGCGAAATGAAGGTGTCGAGGATTAGTCACCACGGCATAAGAAATATCTGGAGGGGTAATAGTAAGATAGAGTAGACTACCCACTAATTTACGATAAAGGGTTGGATTAGAAATCAATTCTCCATCATTTTTCCTCAGTTTTAGATTGGCTTCCATACGAGTGTCTGCCCTGTCCATACTCCATCAACCCTACGCCAGCAAGATCAACAAGCTCTTTTAAATACTTGTGTTGGTTTACAAAAATCCCTGCCTCAGTTTTTTGAACCTTTAGTCCAAGAAAATATGCAAGGTGACCAAGATCTTTAATTTGAAAGGCCTCAGACCTCAGTAAACTCTTTTGCGATAGAACAATACCATCCGAATCACTGCTCGTAATTAAAATATCATCCCCATAAACGAGCGCAAGAGTTACTCCTTTTGATGAATGCCATAAAAACAAAGAAGCATCATATTGACTTTGTTGAAAACCTATGCTTAACATAGTATCTTTGAATTTAGCAAACCATTCTCTTGATGCTTGTTTGAATCCATAGATAGACCATTTCAAATGGCAAACAACATTTGAAATTGGGACTTTCAATCCTGGAGGTGGTTTCATGTAAACCATCTCATGAAGATCTTCATGAAGAAATGCATTCTTCACATCCATTTGATGGATAGGCCATAATTGAGAGGCAGCAATTGCAGTTGCAAGACGGACGCTTGCCATTTTTGCTACCGGGGCAAATGTCTTATTATAGTCAATTCCATACTCTTGTTTGTATTCCAAAGCAACTAGACGAATCTCTTAGTGATCTAAAGAACCATCAGATTTTGTGTTTATGATGTAAACCCATTTAGAAACAATAGGAGTTATTCCTTCAGAACAAGGAACTTCTTCCCATGTATCACTTGCAACTAATGCATTAAATTCCTCTTCCATTGCCTTCTGCCAACAATGTTGTGTTGAAGCTTGTTTATAAGATTTAGGAATAGAAATGGAATCAAAGTGAGCAAAAAAAAGAGGAATAAGAAAAACCATAACGACTAGGAGGGTGGGAAACTCTTGAAGACTGGCGATGTGGTGGTTGATCAGGTGGAACAGGAGATGAAGACTCCTCAAGTTGGACCGGAACCGAGGTTGTTGATGCCAGTGAAGGAGGTGGAAGAGTAGCTGAATCTGTCTTTTCTCGCCTTTTGTATACTTAGCCTGGTTTGTAGCGATCAAATGAGGATGGTTCTGCAGAGTTAGAAAACAAGTGCAGATTGGAACAAGAAAAAGATGGTGAAAGAGATGATTCAATATGATAAAAGAAAATATTATCCAGAAACACGTCATTTCTAGACATACGAACTCTTTTCACATGAGTATCATAGCATCTAAACCCTTTTTGTCCGATTGCATAGCCAAGAACAACACGACGACTTGATTGTGCTGTAAGTCGTGTGCGCTCATTGGTTGGAAGATGGACAACATACACACCCAAATGTATGAAGGCTGGAGTAGTTTAGAATTTTATTATACAATCGAAAATAAGGACTTGCATTGCCAAGATTTTTGGCAATTTGGCGGCTGATTAAATAAACCGAGGTCCGAACAGCTTCATCCCAGAAAGTAGAAGGTACTAATGACTGAGTACGAACAGTACTAAGAATGTGACCATGTTTACGTTCAGCAACCCTATTTTGTTGAGGGGTCCCAGGATATGATTTTTGAGACTCAATTCCTTTACTTAATAGAAATTTTGTAAAAGAAGATGATGAGTACTCTCCCCCTGGATCAGCACGAAAGGTCATGGATATGAATTTGAAATTGATTTTCAACCATTGCTACTAAGTATTTGAAGTTGGTGAATACTTCAGATTTGGAGTGCAACAAATATACCCTTGTGAACTTGCTGTAGTCATCCATAAAGGTCACAAATTACCTATACCCAGAAGATGAAATGAAAGGTGCAGGGCCCCAAACATCTGAATGTAGAAGTTCAAATGGTTTACAAGAAGTATGTGAGCTGTTTGAGAAAGGAAGAATTTTACTCTTAGCTATGCAACAACTAGCACAAAACATTTGAGGAATAAGATTTTGAATTAACCAATTTATTTAGAATCAAACCATTTCTAAACATTGTCAATAATTTCTTAGAATGTGGATGCCCTAGTCTACGGAGAAAGAGAATAGAAATAATTAGAAGACCAAGTCATATGATTAGATGCTCCCGAGTCAATATACCAAACACTAGATTTAGATGAACGATTACCTGAAAATCCCATAGCAACCTTCTCTTGAACAGATTCAAGAGTGATGGTTGGTGAAAATGACGAAGAAGAGGAACTAGCAGAACTTGTTGAACCAGAAGCATGGTTAGCTCTCACACTATTACGATTTTGTGGTCTTCTGCGGCATTCCAACAAAATATGGCCATCTTTCTTGCAATAATTGCAGTACTTTTTCTCATAGTACTTAGCAAGGTGGACATATCCTCGACATGAATAACATTGGGCAGATTTAAGGTTGCGGGAACCAGACTTCTTTTGGGTAGAAAATACCACATCAGAGTGGGTTGAAAAACGAAGATTTGTTCAAGAATATCATGAAAATGAGTTCGATGCTTTGATTGCTTTCTCACAGCAGCTGTTGGAAGCAGACATCAAGAGATGGAGGTGGCACACGACTCATTAAATTGGCCCTTACATGGTCATTCTTTTATGAGTTTCATAAGAAAATGATAACACATATTTTTCTCCTGTAGTTCTTGAACAACAAGTAAGAGCGGTAGCTGGAATTTTGGTATAACCATAAATTCATGAAACCTGAGTACTACTCTTGAATACTTGAGATCCTAGGAATAAACTTCAATCTCATAGCTGATATGAAATTTCCTTGCATCATTATCTTGATGATATACCTTTTTCAAATCATTCCACATCTCAGTGTCTGTTTGATAAACCTTGAGATTTAAGCCAATATTAGGTTCAACAAAGCTTACAATCCAATTCATGACTTTGGCTCATTTCTTAATTTCAGCATCCTTAGAAGGATCAACCAACATTTCATTGCCTTGGATAAAATAGCGAAGATGAAATTACCACAAAATATAATTTTTCCCATCCAAACATACTGGGATCAAAGTAATTTTTTATCCAAACATGATGAAATCAAGAAGGGACTGATGTAAAAAATCAAGTATCTCTCAAACCATAAGCCTCAAAAAGAGGTTACTCTTGGATACAATTGTCTCCAAGAGAAGACGATCAAATTAAAGAAACAAAATTTCTAAGAACTCTTTTAGCTCTGATACCATATCAAAAGTGCATACTAGAATTTGGAATGAAATTGCTTGAGTCTCCTTGTGAGATCTCTAGCCTTATATAATATATTTAGGAATTATGATGCCCAAAATTAAGGGACTGTTACATCAGTACAGGGTTGATGTTATATTCTATTAGTTGACTATCTACAGCCACATCCAAATTTACTATAGTTTCCATATATGGTTGTTATATTAGGTGCTAATTAATAACTATTGTCAAAATCAACATGATTCTCATTGTCTTCCGTAAGTCTATCTGCATCCTTGTTCTCATAGCTTCAACAAGAAACAGGACGCGTGGAATTACATGACAGGAAGGTGAATTGATGCCTTTCAGGGAACTATGTAATGTTATGGCCCTAAATATGTTAAATTTCTTGATTTTCTCATTTGAACTTTTGTTATTCACTTTTTGATTTGAGAACCATTTTGATCCTGATGGCCTTGTCTTTTCTTGGTGTTATTAGCCCAATTGATGATGCAGTCAACAAAATTAAGATGTCAGAAACAGACAAGGTAAAACTTCAGGTAATAATTTTTGGAGATAACCCGATGTTCTCTCTTTATCTCAATAGAAAAAGTTTAGAAGTTTGAGAGAGAGGTGATTACATTCGAGTTAAAGGTTGCTACTGATGAAATATTTCTATAGTTATGAATTCTTGATTACTTCTTACTTTGATGGATGGAAACTAGCATGTACACCCCCATACTTTGCACGAGGTCTTGTTGTAAATTTATTATATTGTTGGCCTTTTTTCATTATATTTTATTGCATTTTAAAATCTATTTCGTGTTGGTTTATATGTTTTGTTTTAATGATGACAACATATGGAGATGTTTTGTGTTTTTATATACTGCCATATATTTAGGGGAGTTATTTATTGTCATCATCAAAAAGGGGGAGAATGTTAATTTATGTTTTTTTGGATTTTAATGATGACAATATGTGTTGTATGGAGCTAATGTGAATGAGCAGGTTTTTGAGCTACATGGACTGATTTAGTCATATATGGTGTTGCTGATAATGGAGTTGAATTCATGAAGGCCTAATTTGGAAATAAAGTCTGATAGTGTGTCTTCGGGTCTTAGGAATTCTTGTAAGCCTTTCTAGCCCAAAGTAATTTAATTTCAAGGCTTTATTTGGTTGCTGGGAGTTTGTTTTATTAAAACTTGACAAATGGATAAATGTTATGAAATTAAGGAAACAGACTAAGTAAATTTTGGAAAGAATCAGCATATTCATATCAAATCTGTTTTTTCCTTAATTACGCCTTTTCAAAGTATTTTATTTTGAAATTCAAAATCTTTGAAAAACTGTTTTGGAAAGATATCATATCATATCTATTGGATAATATCTCTCTGCTGAAATCATGTTATATTCCAACTAAGGTCTGAGCATTTTATGCTAATAATATTTTTGTACCGTTGGACTTCGTATTATATATTCTCATCCTTCTCGGCTAATGAAAGAGAGAACACTTTATGCTATACTAAGTATAATACAGAGAACTTTCATTGAGAGCTTTTCAAAGTATATTTCCAGCAATCAGTTGTGTCTTGTTATTAATTTCTTTTGGCTGGGAAATCATAGTGAGTCTGTAATCTTATTTCTTCTTATCAAAACTTGTATTCAAGCCTTGTTTGGCTTGGTTGATCCAGTGGTGGATAAAGTAGTACAAAGGAAGCTCTAGGAGTCTCAGTGGTGAGAAAGTTGCAGAGGTACAAGGGGGCAGTCTTGTACATTTCAGTGCAGAGCTTATTAGTCCATTTACTTGTGGAAATATCAATTCTCCTAAAATATTATATATAATTAAATTATTCATAAAAATATAAAAAAGCTCAAAAAATTTATTATAATAAATCACTAAATCATACAAAACCTTCGTTATAAATCTGTACTACTTAATATTATTAATAAACCTACATTAAAAAATATATTTAAATTTATATTATTAAATATATTTATCTTTTAATAGTAGTAACACGGTAGCACATTAATATTAGGTAAGATAATATTCTGAAATTGATTCCTTATATAATTATATTATCTAAGTCATACTGTAATCCTTCTTAAACTCAATAAGTTTTGTTATATTTTAGTAATATTAACAAATTAAAATTAGGTAAGATTATCTTCATAATGAAATTGTTTCTTTCTAAAAGTATGTTACTATCTCTAATTTTTAACTCAGAACAAAAGAAAATTGTTGAGTTCTACTAAAACTCGTATTTATTTATTTATTTTTGTGATTTATATAATATAGTATACATATGGACCAGTAAAGTAGGCGAATTTACCTATGTTGACTTCCTTTGATATCTAATTATTTACTTCTCTGTTCATACATTTTTTTTAACCTACATGGTTGAGAGCATTGCTCACTTGCTCATATTATTGAGTAGATTCAGGATAGGATACTAACGTTTTTTACCCGAGCTAAGATCTTCACAAATTCTTTTTTTTTTTTGTTAATGTGGAGTTTCCGACCCGCGGGTCGACTAATCTCCCCAGCCCGATACCAGAGCGGTTTGCTACCCGACTTGCGCCGGGGGTACCGTGGCCACAGTAAAGCATTTTTAGTGCCTTCCAAATGTTGCTAGTGGAAATTCATTTTTTTTTCACATCTGCTTAATATTTGGTCTTTTTTGATAATCATTTCATCTGGTCAAAATAGCGTTTGTGCAATGAGTTTCAATGCATTCTTAAGAGCATTACTCACTTGCCCATATAATCTTGTGTTTAGTTGGGTTGGGGAATTTTACCTTTGTTATAAGTTTTACAATTGCCAGCTGGTGAAAATTTGTTACATTTGGTTAATTTTTGACTCAATAAGTTTCTTTCTAACAGAATGTTCTTTTATCCAAGTAGTGTAGGTAAATTTGTCTTGTTATTACTTCTTGTATTGACAATTTTGTAAAACACTCATCTGAACATTGGTTTTGTTTGTTGCAGACAAGGCTACAACAATACAAGGCAACACTCAAGATCTCCCCAGAAGATTCAACGGCTCTTGAAGTGAGTCATGATGTGCTATGCTAGCTAGTCTTGCTATTTTGTTGTTCTTAGTATCCTTCATCAAGAAACTTGTTAATTTGCATATGAGGGATCGTTCTATACAAGTAGCAAAATGCGTAAAACATTGATTGAGAAGGTACTTATGACCTTAATTTTAGTTCCTTAACCCTGCGGAGTTGAGTATCCTCCAAAAGTTGATAACTCGTCTGGATACTAGTGTTATCACCCCTTGTTCATTATTGTGCTTGTTCGTTTCTTCTAACTTATGGACCGAGCATCTAAGCATATGACAAGCTCTTATAGTTTGTTCGCTTATGAGGGCTGTTCAGGTAAGGATACAGTTTGAGTTGCAAATGGTTCACAGTTTGCTTGTTAAAGTTCATGGGCATAGTGTAGGTAAGGATACAGTATGAGCACTTGCTACAATTCATGGGCATAGTGAACTCCTCCCACCCTTCTTTCTGCTGTCCTCCATGTTTCTTCTTAACCGTTTATCTGTCGATGTATTTACTAAGTCCCTACAATGTTTAGTAAGGCATGTGCATGTATGTTGGAAATGGAGTGCTTTCAACTAATGCTCTTAGGCATAGACATTTACATTATTCCTCTTAGAAGGTACTAGAGTGGATTTATTTTGCGAACCTTGTGAGTTGGCTAAATAAATGGCCCTCTTATCATATATGTGATAATAACGTGAGTATCGATTCTTTTTCCATATTCATTTTGATTTTTGTGGTCCTTCACGAGTTGATTTTCATTCTGGCTATTGTTGGTCTGTCAACTTTATTGATTATTATTCTCGTGCTAATTCGATGCAGTTATTTCATCACAAAAGTGTAGTGTTTGAATACTTCAAAACCTTTCCCCACGTGGTCCAAACACAATTTAGTGCAAAATATATAGAAGAGCTATGGTGTATGTTATTTGATGATGATATTGTTTTAATCAATTGTTAGTTCTAGGTTGGAGATATATAGAGGTACATTGGAATGTGAAGATCTTATTAAAGAATATTTGAAGTTCAAGTTCAATAATTTTAGGAAAAAAATGGATATAGACATTGTGAAGATTGCATAAAGGGAGATGTTGATGAAGATGTAAGTTAAGACTATACAACAATAGCTGAAAATCAAGAAACCGACCGGACCGAGCCGAACTGGTCACTTTGTTTACTTACTAGTGCGGTTTGGTGGCGGTTCTTAATAAGCATAAACTGATTTTCCTCGGTCGGTTTCGGTTTCCAATATAACAATCCGGTTATTGAGCCGAACCGACTGACTGGCAATATATAGGCATATATTACTATTATTATAGTGCTCCACTAACTACTAAGTAATCCATTACTCAAATTATTGTGTTTCTCTCTCCTTATCTCTAACTACAATTTCTATCTCGTCCTTGATTTATATGTTTTCTCTTTCCTTATCTCTAAACAACAATTTCTTTCTCGTCTCTAATTTATACATTCGCTCTCATCTCAAATCAACATATTGGACCTACATCTCCTTCCTCTCAACAATCTAATATACAGATGAGTAGAAAGAAATTGGTGAATACTTCCATATATGTTAGAATATGAAGAAAAAGACTTGGGAAAAGTTAATTCAATGGAAAGAAATGTTAGAAGATGTTGATGAAATCTTTGGTACAAATAAAAGGAAAGCCAATACATACTTCCATCTATCAGCATAATATTAGACAAGTATTGAATGTTTATTTTCTTCCTTTTTTCAAGCCCTGAAACAGGTTTTCTTTAATTTGAACCCATTATCTTGTTTGATAATTGTCGCCTCAATCTGGGTTATTTTTTTTGTAATTGCTCTCCTCCCCTATCTGCTTCATGAATTTTCTTTTATTTCTGGTATAATTTTGTATGGTTTGTGGACTAAAGAATGTTTGAAATTAATCCACTAAAAACCGAAGTCCGACAGAAATAACCGGCCAACCGAAACTGAAACTGAGTGAGTTATTTCAGCTCCACGCTTTCTTCCCTTTGAATCAAAATTCAATTAAAGAGCATTAAGTTCCATTTTTTTATTTGTAGCAAACAAGTAGTTAGTTTATCGGAATCCAAGTAAAAATAAGCAGAGGCACTTGGTCGGCGTCGGCGGGAGTATTTTGAGAACCGACGGGATTTTGTTTTTATAAAAACTGACCCAAACCGACCGTGAATACCCCTAATGCGTAAGCTACAGGAAAAGAGCAGATGGTTGAAGTTACGTGGTGCATTAAGAGTGTTGTCTGATCATAATTTCCTAAGCAAGTTGAAGGGGAAGTTTTATAGGAAGGCGGTACTTTAGGGTTAAAGCGAAAAGTCCATGTAACATAGAGGTACTGGGATTGTTGAGAGAGAGAGAGAGAGACTAAAAATGGACGGACCTAAAATTAAGTTTTCTGAGGAAATGTGTGTGGGACTTAGGTTAAGTTGTCCGTGTATACTTAAATCCTTGTAGTCTTATACAAAAAGGAAATTTCAAAACTTTAAGGGTGAGCACTTGTGCACCCTTGCCCACATGTACATCTGCCCATGAATTCTAGCTCCTACTATACCCTTAAAGTACTGCACAGATGTATGGAAGATTGTCCATAAAGTTTATAAATCTCTTTGTTAATTTGTTCAGACACAAGGGTAAAATGGTCAAATTGAAAAACTGATTTATGGATAAATGGAAAGTTTCAACTACCAGTAATGCTAGTTTCAATATTGAATTACACTATCACCAAATTATACTCATTGGAATTCTCTATATCAGTTACATAATTGTGTCATTCTTATCACATAAGGATAAAAAGAACAACCTGTTCGTAGCTGATAATATAGAACACTTCTAGCTTATTCAGACTCCTAGATGTTTATTCTCACAGCTATTCCACCTTTCTCTTTGATTCGTGGCTGTGCTGGAATCATGATATGTGGTTGAGGGAGGTTGCTTTTGTTTGATGCTTTCTTACGTCTTTTCTATCTTTCTACTCTGTCATAATACCCCAATAATTATCTCTGTCTATTATGCAGGGTCCTCATTTCTTGGTACTTTTTTTCTTATACATTCTGAATGATGGAAAGTCCTACCCCAACTAGTATGGGATAAAAGGTGTTGTTGAGTTGAGTGTGTCTAAATGATGGAGAGGTGGAGGGCTTGGCTGCCAACTTTCCCTTTTATATATTTCTGATGAGTTTGGTTTTCTTGATCCATGGAGGAGTTTCTTATGCAAGTTCTTCCTCCTACCTTGTTGGTTGTCGACCTTTATGTTGGTTTCCTTCAGACTCCTTAAGTTGGAAGGCAAGGTTCCTACGAAAATCAGTGCTTCTGGTTGATCATTGGTGCTCGAAATCTCGATAGACTACTAATGATTTGTAGACCTTACAAAAGTACCATCTCCAGATGTATTTTTATCATGTGTATGCGTGCCTTTGAGTCTAGATCTCATTTGTTGTCTCATTGTTCTTTCCCAAGGCAGCTTTGGTGCTCCTTATTTGCGTGTTGTTGCTGGGTATTTTGTCGGATGGTTGAGATCTCCTTCTTGGGAAGAGAGAGAGAGAGAGAGAGAGAGAGAAGGGGGGTGGGGTGGGGGAATAAGGAGCACAAGATTTTGTGCTGGTATCTTCATTGTTCTATGGAGCATGTGGATGGAGAGGATGATCGTATTTTTTAGTGGTCATTGGTTACCAGTTCTCTTATTATGGGTTGGGACCATTTTTCTAATGTCTATTTGGGCTTCGGTCGTGGGTGCATTTGATGGTACCTATTTCTAATTTGTTGATGGATTGTAGGGCAGTCCTATCTTAGGACTTTGTTATTTTCTTTTGCTAGTATGTTTTGTATTTGAGGATTCTTGCCCTCATTGCCTTTTTACTACTAAAATAACTCTTTTATATATAAAAAGTTTCATGAAGAGTCAAAGTCTTGTTTAAAACATATTTGGACTCTACAAATAAATTATTTTCTCCTCTTGTGCGTTCTGTTTTAAATCTTCTAGTGCTTATGCAGGGTGAGGCAGTAACCTTAGCAGAATTGGGAGAGTATACTCGGGCAGCATCTCTGCTTGAGGATTTGATCAAGGTTGGTACTTTATGATATGATACTCTGGATATATGATGAAAAAATGTATAGCATTAGGAAGTATAGTGAGTTGATTTCTCTAATAGTGTACTAAACTAGTTTGCTCTGCAGAAGAAACCGCGTGATCCTGATGCTTTTCGTTTACTCGGAGAAGTAAAATATGAACTTCAGGACTACGAAGGGAGTGCAGCTGCATATAAGAGTTCAGCTATGGTACGTATGGTAAAAAGCTGTTGATTGTTCCAAGAGGTTGATGGTTGTCCACATTAGACATTTGTTGGAGCAACTTTAGACAACTCCATATTGTCGAATTCTATGATTTGTAGAAGTGCATAATGGAAGTGGATTGCCACTATCAGAGTCACGAGAAGGTTTTCTTTTATAGTTTATAGGGCATTAAGCTGGAAATTTTTGTAGATCATCAATAACCTTCCTTGATTGAGTAGAAAGGGTAGTTTTCCATAAATCCAATTTCAAATACTCCCTTCATTCCACTTTGAATGTCATGGGTTAAAAACATGTGCATGACACAAAGTTTAAGGTGTGTTGTAATACTTTTCATATTTGTTCGTTAAAATTACATTTTACTACTTTAGATTCTAAAGAATAATTTTAAAGAAGGCTATATTCCTAACTATTGTGTCTAAATGTGTTTTTTGAATGTCCTAAAATCCAAGCAATAAAATTGGTTTTCCATATTTAACTTATAATTACAACTCATTTTCAATTTTTAAAATTCTCATATGTAATCTCTTTGATTAACCATGGCTTAATATTTTTCTTTTCTTTCTTAAACTAATTCGAGATATATTGTTCAAATTGCATAAAGTTTGTTCTTCCAATCTTTGTTCTCCATAATACCCATCTGGTCTATTTTTAATTTTGATCATTATTTTCTGTTAATAAACTTTCTTCTTTTATCCAAAGTAATATTTAAAAATTCATCATTCTGACTGTAGTATTAGTGAATATTGAAACACATTGTCACATTATATATATGAAGCAGTGTCAAGAAAGAATCTTAGGAAGGAAGAAATATGATGTTCCACTAATTTATTCCCGATTAGAGGACATTGTCTGTTTTATCTAATTGTCTATTTTCTTAACATTGATGAAATGTTTACCAGGGATATTTTTTCCATGACCTACTTTCCCTTGCCTGACAGATGTCTAATTCTGTTGATTTTGAAGTATTGCGTGGCCTTACAAATGCATTGCTTGCTGCTAAGAAACCAGATGAGGTTGGTCATCCTACTAATAGGATAGAGCATAATTCTAACTGATGTTCACTTTTGAAGCTAAATAAATTCTAATGATGGTAAGAACTGAAGCACTATAACCCAAGCATGTGAACATACTTAACATTATGGTGATATGCTAGGACTGCTATTCTAATAATTTGGCAAATTCATACTTTTAATCCATTGTCTAAATCACCTCTAGCCAATTACAATTTTCAGTTTTGATACTAAAATATTAATTACCGAATTTTTTTTCGTATTAAATATTTGACTTTGACTTTCCAAACAGGATTCCTTATAATGTGAACTATTATTAACTATGACTTCTTAATTATTCATCTCATTACAGTCAAGAAATTCATCAGATTAATTTTTTGCTCAAACATCGAGGTTATACTTTAATGAATTTCTTTCTCTATTTGACCTTTAAGTGGGAGATATTCCATTCTTCCGCCTCTCCAAGACTTTGTCGCATGGTATCCCCCCACAATGCTTTATTTTGACTTTGTGTTAAAACCATGACCCTGTTCCCTTTTGGATTTGGATTTGGGCATTTCCCCATTTCTCATCATATTAAGATTTCATATCCTCTCAAGGATTGGTGACGTTTCTATTGCATATTATTTTTTTTTGTTGCTGTTTTGGACAAACAACTCAAGGGAGCAAAGAATTTTAGTTAGAAACTAAGAGCATGATAGGATTTGGTATCATTTTAGAGTGGTTCTCTTGTTTGTATGTGTTCTTCATAGTTCTTTTACTCCTCCGGCAAAAGCTAGCTATTATGGAGGGAGAGTCCAATGTTATATTAACCCACATCAGGTTGCTCATACAACCGATGTGGGATTGCCCCCTCCCCCCCCCTCCCCCCCCCCCCCCCCCCCCCAAGCAAAACAATTTATTACAGGCCACCATGCTTTCCATATTGATGTCCATGACTGATCACCAATCCTGAAACCTTCATGGATTCGAGAACTTCAAAACCTTAATGGATTATGAAACACAAATCCTTCTTAAATAAGATTCATACCACAAGAATGTAATCTTTATTAGGCCACCTTACTCACCTTGTCCTCCTAGTCATACCTCTTGGTGTCATCAGTCAAATATTTTTACTTTTCAAAACAGATTTTTTATTTTTTTTAAAAAGTTAAATTAAAAATAGGCATTTGAACCGCTGGACAGATTTATTTAATTTAGCTATTACTATTATCTGATGACCCTTTTTGCATTCTGAAAAGTAGCATATAGAAAAAACCATTTCACCTCTTGCGGCTCATGCAGGCCGTTCAGATTCTTCTGGTCTTCCGTGAGCGTCTAAATACAGCAGAATCACAAGGTGGCAGTCTCAAGGTTGATAATAGTATGACTGAAGCATTATTACAGGTGGATCCCATTCAAGTGAGTTCTGATCTCCCAGAAATCATTACAAAACTAAACCTTAGTGGAAAGATGCCGAGTCAAATGTTAGTTTGGTTGATTATATGCATGTAGCAAACAAACTTGAAGTTCACTGTTCTAAAACTGGTAAAGTGGATTCTGGAAAATTTTGTGTTATCAATGTTATATAGCCTAAATTTTATACTATACTGATGAAATTCTTATTAACTTTTGTACTATGTTGATGTTATTTCATAAAATTTACTGTTGTTTATACCATAATACTGTATTGTGGTAAGTCATGTAATTCTTTAGTGACAATATGTAAATAGTATTTTTTTTGGCTTATTGTATATGGTACACCAAATAAGAAACCATATCTTTGTGGGGTCTTGGAGAAGCATGTGATGTACCTACAGGAAATCATTGTAATTTGAGGCAGTTTCACTTTTATGGGATAATAGCACAAGAGAAGGTAAAGGAAGTGGAGATATGTCGGTTTTGGCTGAGAATCTGAGATAGGATTGAAATAATTCCTATTACTTATTGTGGACCTCCCTTGTGTTCTTCTGAATGTGCATCAGTTTGGCATCCAGTTGTGAAGAGGTTTTACATTAGGCTATTAATTATTAAACAAGAAGAGTTAGTATGTTCCACCTTCATGATCATAACTTTTGTAGCTTTGATGTTGGAGAATCTTAAACACTTATCTTGGAGAGGTAGTGAGGATGAGTTGAAAGTATGAAGGTGAGATGGTTTTCTCTTTGATGAAGCAAGGTGGTAGCACTCTTGGGGATGAACATCTATTAAAATTGGGCTTCCACATGGATTGAGACTTTGAAAGGTTAACAGGAAAGTTGGTTTGGTTTCTCAAGCATTTTATATTTTTAGTGGGGATTGGTTGAAGACGATGTAATTCATGATTCTGAAACAGTGTCGCAACCAGGATGACCAATTCTCCATTGGTTGAAGGGGGAATAAAAATGATCAACTTTTTTATAAGCTAAAATTTTAATGTAGTGTGATTTCTGTACCTTTTTTTTCGCCCCCTTTTCTTCTTTTTCTGATCAATATGAGGTGTCAGGTGTCAGTTGCTTGTTGTATATGATTGTTTGCTTTTCCCTCTTGCAATTATAATTATTTTTACTTTCAGGTGGAATTGCTTCTGGGAAAAGCCTACTCAGATTGGGGCCATGTCAGTGATGCTGTATCTGTTTATGATCAACTCATCTCTAGCCATCCTGATGATTTTCGGGGTTACTTAGCGAAGGTCCGTTATTTCCTCCTGTCATCCCAAGTAATTTAAACTTATGTTCTTTAGTTCAATACTCCCTGGAAAGTTTATGGACTTGATGTGTGATCTTGCTAAATGAAGTGGTCACCTTAAATAATGAACTGGGCAACACTTTGCTGAAGATGAGTTCAGCTGCAATTTGTCGCATAAAAATCTTTTTCTGATGTTCTAAGTTTGATGGTTCTCATGAAGATATAGTTTGCACTTTTCTTCCATTACTGAATCGAACAAAATTGAGTCTTTAATAATCTGAAAGCAGAAATATTATGAAAGAATGTGATAAGATGTCCCCTAAAGTACCAAGGAAAACTGATCCTCTCACTTGATGTGTCTGTCCACTATGTCAGCAAATAGCTTCCGTTGGGATAGGTTTTCGAGATGACCTGTTAATTTTCATCCACTGTAAGTATTGTAAGTGGGTTCCCATCCCCCCTCCTCCTCCCCCCAAAATTGCCAAACAGTTTGATTGTAGTTGTGTCTCTTTGTTTTCTTTGCTAGCAAAGCACACAATAATTGAGAAAGTTATAGATTCATAAAATGAGAAATGAAAAGTTGAAACCTACAATGTCAAATGAGGTGAAGTGAGTTTTTTCTTAAATACTAGTTGGGAGATGCTTTTATCTAAATAATATACGCCCTCCATTCCAGAATTAGAGAGACATTTGTAAGTGACGACTTTTAGGCTACTTTTGGAACTTGGAAAATGCGAAGCAAAAGAAAGGAAAAGGTAAGCAAAATAAATGAAAAAAATTAAAATATCTAATATTAGGAATAATGTTAAAATTATGAACTGAAAGAGAGAAAATTTTCTTATATCACAAAGGTTTACACAAACTCTTCTTATAGAAGAGAATACAAGCACAAAATCAGCCTAATCAGTTAAAATAGGAAACATAATTAACTGGCCTAACTACTTCTTATTTTACAGCAATGTCAATCACCTAATTACAACCAATATTTACAGCTAATATATCTCCTAACATCCGGAAGTAATATAGCCAAATCTTTCCTTTTTCAACACTCCCCCTCAAGCTGGTTTGAAGATATCTTCCATACCTAGCTTGCCAATTAACTTGTCAAACTGTCTTGTAGGAAGTCCCTTTGTAAGCACATCTGCAACTTGTTCAGTAGTAGGAATGTATGGCATGCAGATAATTTCATTTTCAATTTTTTCCTTGATAAAGTGTTTGTCAACCTCCACATGTTTTGTTCTGTCATGAAGCACTGGATTGTGAACAATTGAAATAGCAGCTTTATATCACAATATACCTTCATGGGCACATGTTTAGGTATCTTCAATTCTTCCAATAGTCTCTTAATCCACAACACCTCACAAATTCCATGTGCAATTGATCTGAACTCAGCTTCTGCACTGCTTCTTGCTACCATATTTTGCTTCTTACTCCTCCAGGTGACAAGATTACCTCCGACAAACGTGCAGTAGCCAGAAGTTAACCGTCTATCAACCGTACTTTCAGCCCAATCAGCATCAATGTAGGCTTCAACTTGTAGCTGCCCACGGTTTTTTAACAACAGACCTCTTCCAGGGTTGCCTTTTAAGTATCTAAGAATTCTATTAACTGCATCAAAGTGTTCTTGTCCAGGTGCATGCATAAACTGACTAACCATACTAACCGCAAAGGCTATGTCTGGTCGTGTATGTGATAAGTAAATTAGTCTTCCAATAAGTCTTTGATATTGCTCTTTATTACGAACATCTTCTGCTCTAGAAGGTTGTAGTTTTAGATTGGGCTCAATAGGTGTCTCGGCTGGTTTACATTCAAGTAGACCTGTCTCATTTAGTAAATCAAGAACGTATTTTCGTTGATTCACAAATATACCTTCTTTGGATCTAGCAAACTCCATGCCAAGAAAGTATTTTAAAGCGCCCAATCCTTGATTTCAAAGTCAGCTGCAAGTCTTCTTTTTAGTCTCTTCAATTTTTCATCATCACCTGTCAAGACTATATCATCCACATAAACAATTAAAATTGCTACCTTGCTATTTTTACCATGTTTGTAGAACATGGTATGGTCGGCTTGACTTTGACAGTAGCCACAATTCTTCACAACTCTCCCAAATCTCTCAAACCATGCTCTAGGAGACTGTTTGAGGCCATATAACGATTTTTTTAGCCTGCAGACTTTTTTCGGTCCCAGTTTTCCTTCAAATCCAGGTGGCAAATTCATAAAGACCTCCAAATCTCCATTCAAAAAGGCATTTTTAACATCCAACTGGTGTAATGGCCAGTTATAATTTACAGCCAAGGATAACAGAATTCTGATTGAGTTTATCTTGGCTACTGGAGCAAAGGTCTCCTGTTAATCAATTCCGTAAGTTTAGGTAAACCTTTTTGCTACACGTCTCGCCTTATACCTCTCTATACTTCTATCAGCTTTACATTTCACAGTAAAGACCCACTTGCAGCCTACTGTCTTCTTCTCTCTAGGCAAATCAACCAACTCCCAATTAATACTTTTTTTAAGAGCATTCATCTCCTCCATCACTGCTAATTTCGAATTTGAATCATCAAGGGCTTCCTGAATGTTTCTCGGGACAAACAAGTGTGAAATTTTTGAAGTAATTGCCCTATGTGTATATGAGAGCTTTTCATGAGTGAGATAGTTGGCAATAGAATATTTGGGATTTTTGGTGTAAGTTCAGGTTCCTTTCCTAATAGCTATAGGGACATCAAGATCTGATGGTTCTTGAATAGGAGAAATAATAGAAGGAAAAGAACTACATGTGATATCTCGAGATCCAGTTCCCGAAGGTTGAGATTGATCATTTTCAAGATGAATAGGCTGGTTTTTACCTTGTTTATGAAACCTTCTCCGGAAATAAACCTGAGGCTCATCATTGTTAGGTTTGTTTTTGCCAGGTTGTAATGATTCTCCCCCTGTTTCAGATACAGTAATACTTGGCATTATAAGCTTAGGATTTCCTTCATTTTTTTTATTTTCATTATAGTGTTCCTGACTTTGTTTTTCGGGAATAACAGTAGGGTAAGAAGTATAAGGTGTGTTTAAAATCACATTAGGTAAAGGAGTTGTCCTAAAAATTGTCTTCCACCACCTTATTCTCCCCCTGAAAAGAATTTTTTTCAAAATAGGGTTTAGTTTCAAAAAAGGAGACATCCATACTCACATAAATTTTGTGTGTGTGTATTATAACACTTGTATCTCTTTTTATTAGATGCATACCCAATGAAAACACATTTTTCAGCCCAAGGATCAAGCTTAGACCGAGTATTGTTAGGTATACGAACAAAAACAGTGCACCCAAAAATATTTAGAGGTAGATCCGAGTAAAGTCTTGAGAAGAGAATTTTTTTTTTTTTAAACATTCAAATGGTGTGCCATATTTTAAAACACGTACAGGCATTCTGTTAATCAAATAGCATGTTGTTAAAATAGCTTCTCCCCAAAGATATTTTGGAACATTCATATAAAACATAATAGCACGAGCCATTTCAAGTAAATGTTTATTTTTTCGTTCAGCAATTCCATTTTGTTGAGGAGTATCCACACAAGTAGATTGGTGATGAATCCCCTTTTCCTTCAAAAAACTTCCCAATATTTTATTAAAATACTCGGTTCCATTATCAGTATGTAAGATGCTGATTTTTGTTTGAAACTGAGTTTCAACCATAGTATAAAAATCTTTAAAAAAAATTCAACTTCAGATTTTTCATGCATCAAAAAAACCCAACATAAACGGGTATGATCATATATAAATGTAACAAACCATTTTTTTCTAGTGATAGTGGTAACTCTTGAAGGTCCCCAAACATCATTATGTATTAAATAAAATGGTTTTGAAGCAGTGTAAGATTTTGGTAAATAAGTAGTACGATGACTCTTTGATAAAATACAACTTTCACAATAAAATGATGAACAATTCAACCCCTTAAAAAAGCCGGAAACAAATGTTTAAGAGATGGAAAACTAAGATGTCTTAGCCTTAAATGCCAAAACATTACTTGTTCATAAACAGAATTTGAACTAACACTACTAAGACCTTGAGCCTTGTTATTAACGGAGAAAGCATCATCAAAATAGTAAAGTCCATCTATTATCTTAGCACTGCCAATCTTCTTCCCAGAGTTCCAGTCCTGAAATTCACAGTGAGAATCACAGAAAATTACACGGCAATTAGATTCTTTAGATAGTTTACTGACAGACAAAAGGTTGCAGGCTAGTTTAGGAACATGAAGAACAGATTTAAGATTTATGTTCTCAGATAATTTTATCAAACCTTTTCCAGCAATAAGTGAGAAACTACCATCTGTAATTCTAATTTTTTCAAATCCAGAACATGGTGAATATGTGCTAAAGAGATTTGAAAGACTTTTCATGTGATCAGAAGCTCCAGAATCAATGATCCAAGGAGCAGAATTTAAGTAACAAGAAAGGGCATCAAGTGCACTACCTGTTTGTGCAAGAGAAGCACTAGGAATACCAGGTTTTGAATTGGATTTCAACAGTTTCAGGAGGTGATCCATCTGTTCTTTGTTGAATGGACTTGTATCTGCTTCATTTGCAGTGGGAATTGAGTGGTTGTTTCTGTCCCCAGATTTGTTGCTTCTCCAATTTGCTGGTTTTCCATGAATTTTCCAGCAAGTCTCTCTCGTGTGGCGCGGTTTATTACAGTAGTCGCACCAGACCCGCGGTTTCTCTTCAGGTTTCAGGTTTCCGCTGAAAGTTGGTTGCTTTATTAGCAGTAGCTTCAGCAACAACAAGGGTAGAACCTTCAATAGGCCCACCTGTATTATTTTTTCCCAGCATCACATGTCTACGGCTCTCTTCTCTTTGAACCTCGGCAAACACCTCGTCAATTGGAGACAGTGCGTCCTCGAACTTCATCAAATTCCACATTGAGTCCAGCAAGGAATTTGTAAATACGATGAGCCTCAACAGTCTTTTTGTTGTGACTAGCATCTTCAGTAGATTTCCACTCATAATCATTGAACAAATCCAAGTCTTGCCATAGACGTTTCAAGGAATTGAAATACTTGGTGACGGAGTCTTCTCCTTGCCGAATATCACCAAGTTTTATAGTCAATTCATAGACTTGAGATTGATTTCCCAAATCATAGTACATCTGATTCACATTATCCCAAAGCTCTTTGGACGTAGAATATCACATATAGTTGGAGCTAATTTCCTCTTCCATTGAGTTCACAAGCCAGGTTATCACCATCGAGTTTTCTGCATCCCAGATCACATATGCAGGTTCCTCCGTTGTCGGCGCTTTTCTATCCCTTGTCAGGTACCCAATTTTTCCTCTTCCTCTAATATACATCCGTACAGACTGGGACCATCGTAAAAAATTATCGCCATTAAGGCGTATGGTAGTAATCTGAACTGAGTGGGAATCGATATTGGGTGTTTGGACCGTAGGATTGGCTGGCAGAGTGTTTGGCTGAGTTGCAGCAGGTGTGGTAGAAATAGAGGACTTGTCAGACATGGCAGGTTAGCGGAAGAAGGAATAGAAAAAATATGTAGAAACAAATAGGTTGATTTTTCTCTCTGAATTTTCTTAGGGAAGCTTTGATACCATATGAACTGAAAGAGAAAATTTTCTTATATCACAAAGGTTTACACAAACTCTTCTTATAGAAGAGAATACAAGCACAAAATCAGCCTAATCAGTTAAAATAGGAAACATAATTAACTGGCCTAACTACTTCCTATTTTGCAGCAATGTCAATCACCTAATTACAGCTAATATTCACAGCTATCACCTAATTATAGCCAACATTTACAGCTAATATATCTCCTAACTTCCGGAAGTAATATAGCCAAATCTTTCCTTTTTCAACAAAAATATAGTGTAAAAAGTAAATAAAATGCTCTAATAAAATTTTTAATTTCATTTCCTTTTCCTTTTCCTTCAAGTTTCCAAGTTCCAAACGAAACCTTAAAGAAAATTTTACTTTTCCAAACTTATTGCAAAATAGTACTCAATCAACTAAAATAGAAGTAATGGCATGTTAGGAACTTCATGTTTATTGTTTAAAAATAGAAATGTATCTCTAATTTTGGAATGGACTAAAAAAGAAAATGTATCTCTAATGTTGGAACGGAGGGAGTACTACTTGGGAGATGCAAGTGCAACTGTGGTCATATTATCATACCACAGGAGGCTTATGTTTTAATTATTAGGCCATTTAATGCCATGTTCAAATAATGGTGTCTGAGCAAGGTACAACTTTTCAAATGTTCTTTGTTCGACATTTAAAAAGAAATGTAATCCATTAAATATTTCACTATTTAATATAGAATATCCATAACAGTGGTAGTTGTTCAATCTATCTGATAAAATAATGGTGTCTGAGCAAGGTACAACTTTTCACCACTAACTTTAGAATGTTCTTTGTTCGACTCTGAGATAAGCATATATATATATATATATATATATATATATATATATATATATATATATCAACATAATTACTCCAGTTATAGATGATACTACCTCTGTTCCACAATTTTATTTTATTTTATCTGGAATATCGTCATTTATTTGTTGGAAAACTTGCATACATTTGTACCAAATAATCCTTCATCTATCTGCTAGTCAATATCTTTGTTTAGTTAGGATGAAAAACTTGTATTGAAATGTTTCTAATTCTGCTTTTCAATAGGGAATTATATTGAAAGAAAATGGAAATGTTGGAGCTGCAGAGAGGATGTTTATACAAGTGAGTGTGGATGCATTTCTTTGAACAAACATATGCCCACCGATATGCACGTGCACACCCACACCCACACCCACACCCACACCCACGTGCACATGCATATGCATGCACGATCATGCATACCCACACACAGAGAAGATAGTTCCATTTAAGGTCTACTATCTGGAGCAGTTCATAAATTCTGAAGCCCAGATTTACTTCAATCCACCATTAACTAGTCATTTTGGGAATTTGGAACATATACTCGTAAAGAACTGTAGACACATTACATCATCTTTCTATATGGCTGTTATATGCTTTCAAGGGACTGAACATGAATCATCATACTCTTAGCTATCTTTCATTAGTCTCTTATTGTGCTTTATCTTATTGAGAGGTAACTTGAATGAGATAAGTTGAGCCTACATTAAGTATTAGAAAGTTTGGTGTATTTGTTGCTGCAATAATGTAGCTAGAACGACACAACTACAAATTTAATTTTGTGGTAGAGCTACTTCTGTAACTAAAAGTCACACTAAAATTTTCTTTTAACCCTATGTGTTCATTCTGGTGCCAGAGGTGCAAGTGTGCAACTGCACATGAAAATCTCTTATTATATCTACCAATACTGTAAACCAAATTTGAAAAGAAGGAAAAAAATATCCTTTAGCTTGAGACCCATGTCAATCAGCACGAATAAGCCTTTTAGACGTTTTCAATATATTTCTTGAAAAATGATAAACCAATTGCAAATTAAACAGAACAAGTATAATGCCTTATTATTTATGAGGCGAGAGTGATGATGGATGAAAGAGGGTTGAAATTGTCATGCCACATCACTAATCTGTTAAGATCTTCAGTTGGATTCTTTTGTTGGTGTAGCAATACTCTTCTTGCTTCGCCATCATGTTCTCTTCAAAGTAAGACTTCTTTCTTGTTGTGTCAACCCTTGTAAGTTTATACACTTGTTTACATTCAGAGCCCCTGTTAATATTTCTCTCATAATGTATTAACAGAGTTGGTGGCGATGATGATCTTTATGTTTGATGAAATTTGAGAAAGTATTTATGGTAGTTATGATTGATTTTAGTTTGAGACTTTGTCATATGCCGCATCATTAATCTGTTAAGATCTTCAGTTTGATTCTTTTGTTGGTGTAGCAATATTCTTCTTGCTTTGCCATCATGTTACTCTTCAAAGTTTGACTTACTTCTTGTCGTGTCAACCCTTAAAAGTTTTTACGCTTAGTTTACATCGAGAGGCCCTGTTAATATTTTTCTGATAATGTATTAAAAGAGTTGGTGGTGATGATGATCTTTGTGAAATTTGAGAGAGTATTTATGGTAGTTACGATTGGTTTTAGTTTGAGACTCGTGCAGTTGGGATTCCCTCTACTTCATTGGAACTTTTTACTTGCAACTGTAATATTCAAGACTTTTGTAGTTCATGAATTGGATGCGAAATAGGTAGATAGTTGCTATTAATACTACGTTAATTGTGTGCAGGCACGATTCTTTGCACCAGAGAAAGCCAAGGTACTGGTGGACCGTTATTCAAGACAATGAGTGCTAGTTGTATGGGCTCTGCCCTGCCAGGATTGAAAAGTTTGACCCACAAGTGAACTTGTTAACTGGGAATTTCCAAATAAAGGTTATGCTGTAGATGGTGATTATTGGGGTGGGATGGGGTTGGGTTTGATCTGTTATTGTCATTGTTGTAATATCGTCAAATATTTTATCATTGTTTTGGGGTGAGTTTTTCTACATTACTAGTTGCACATTCAAAAATAATAAAAGGACTAAGATACCCTTAATTGATAAAAAATAAATAATAAAAAGGCTAAGATACCCTTAATTAATTAAAAAAAAAAACCTATTTGTGCATTATCCATTTACTAATTTTTGCCCTTCTACCTACAAGTCCATCAAAAATTCTATGATTTATAAGAATCCAAGGAACTATCTAATTTATCAATACCATTTTTTATGCCACAATGTAGCATCTAAAAAGATAAATAGATTGAATTACTTTTCAAACTAATGCAATTTGATTTTGACCGGTGATTGAATTCCCATAACCATTCAATTTTACTTGAGAGATCAAAAAATAATAAGAATTTTTTTAATGTTAAATCCATAATAACTAATATAAACAAAAAAAATTATAAACTGGCACATCGCTGCCTCTGCTAGAAAGCAAGAAGATAAAAATAAAAATAAAATAATTAACTCAAAGTATTATTAAGTTAGTATGCCTGCATATACAAAATTTATTAGACAAAGATCTTTAGTTTATAAATATGAAAATAATATATAAAAGTTCAAATGTTAATTTCGTTCTTGCTGACATTTACATACAAATTTTCAACTCTGTAATCTTAAAGTAATACTCCAAATTATTAGCTTTAATCCATCTTTCTCTAAACCACCTTTAAACTAATAACTCAAAGAAAGAAATTTTATAAATCAAACTATTCAATATAACAGGAAAAAGAAGAGAGAGAAAAAAACAAATAAACAAACACAGCCTGAAATGTAGTTTATGAAAGTCGAGACTCGAGTCTCGATTTGCATAATAGTCTGGGCAAGTTGGGCATGTTAAATTGTTTTTAATTTATTAAGGGTAATTTAGTTTGTTTGTTACTTTTGAGCATGCAACTATTAATGTAAGGCGTGCTAAATCGAGAGGGTAGCTTGTTTGCCCCATCTCTTTTCTCTATGTTTTTGACGGGTTACTTGTTTCTCACTCTATCTTGATGAGATAATTAGTGTATTATATCTTTCTCTTTGTGAAAATGCATCATATATATTGAGTTACATAAATGCACGTACATCAAACTAAAAACGCCGAATATACGTTTCAACAACAGAAAACATGAATTGAGACACATTTCCATCTGTGATGAGGATGTAAGGGTGCTCTATATAATATGTGGACACGATAACCACTATCTAATACTCTATTTTTTATATTAGGAAAGTGATTTATATGTTAACTAACGGGGCTCATGTAGTCCATGCCAGATTAAAATTATATTCTAGGCAAGAGAAATGAACCTATCTCAGTGATGGCTCAACTCCCCCCGGAAGGAGGCTTTCTTCGCTTTCCACCTAAGCAAGCATTCTAGATAACACATGCATCCCTCTGTATTATTGCAACTGTTGGCATCGAGATCGAGTTAGTTTGGTGTAAAATAATTTCTATATGCCTGTTATGGATCTGCATCCATGGGATCAATAAACCTTTTGGATTACAACTAACTTATATACACAAGTGATCAGATAGAATAATATGTGTATTGCATCTTTCTCTTGGTGGAAATGCAACATATACATTGAGTTACTTTTATGCTACGTTTGGATTGAAGGAATGAAATAGATAAGAGAATGAAATGGTGAGTGGACTGATTCATTCTATTCCTGACTGGTATGATTCATTAATGAGTTATTTTATATCATCTCCCAATGAATAAAATTCATAAATTTGATAGGAATGAGAATGGTTCATTCCATTTCAATAGAACAACCAAACATATTTTTTTCATTTAATGAGACTGAGTCATTCTATTTCCACCTTAATTCTTGTAATCCAAACGTAGCATTAGATGATTAGGCACATACATCAAAGCCAAATCCAAATTCATTAGTTCTTTCACTCTATTTTTGTTTCAAGTTTTAACTTGGTTCCCATTCTCTAAACAAATTATATTTCTTATCGTGACTTGTCTATATATTTGCTGGACATTCGAATCTATCTAATACATTAAGAAAAATATATTCGATAGAGCTAAAATTGAGTTGATGTTAAAAGAATTTTAAAAAATGAGTCTCAAATAAATTTTTTGCTGACTAGCTAAAGACGGTGTGAATGACCTCTTGGTTCAACAACTTAACCCTTCTTTAGGTTTCTCTAGACTGAGAAAACACCCGACATTTTAATTATTGTGAAAAAATCTTGCTATTTTATGAGCTATTAACGTTGTCAGCCCCGAAGAAAGGGGAAAAGAAAAGTGATAGAAAGTTTTATATTCCCTCTGTCCCAAATTAATTGCATTTTTAGGACTTTTTAAAGTTAAATTGACTATTTTTAAAACTAATCTTTTTACTATTTTTGCTAACATATAGGTGAAGATATTATAACCAAAAGAAAGTATATACAATTTATTACTAATTTCAATTTTTATAATTTTAAAAATATATTTATATATGCTTAATTATTAATTTTAAAAATAGTCAATTTGACTTAAAAAAAGTCCTAGAAAAGCAATTAATTTGGGACGGAGGGAGTAAGTTGGAATAAAAAATATTTTTTATAAAAGAGATCTCAAAGAGGTCGTGTGATTTTTTAATTTTATTTTTGTAATTGTATTGAATTTGTTTTTATTTAATTATTTTGATTATAAATGTATTATAGTTAATTTTCTTATATTGTAATCATTTTTTAAAGTAGTCTTGCAATTATTTTTTATGGTTGAAAATTTGTCCACCCTTATTTTTTTTTCCCGCGTTTGTCACTGCGTGCCTCAGGCGCGGGGTTCATTAATTTATGTCGTCAGCTGTGACATTAGTGAGAAATAACAAGTTTGTAAACATTTACGTATTGGAAAGTTGGTTTACCTATAATCAGATTACAATGCAACTTTTGTGTAGACAATGTTGGAGGGATAGTGATTAAGGTGTGCAGCAAAGTGAAGAACCTCAAGGAAGATACGTAGTATACAGGGAAAAATAATTGTGACACCGTTGGAAGCCTAGACGATTTGGCTCACTAACCTAGTACACTGCAGTTGAGGAGGAGCTTCTGGCTTCAAAATCGGATTTGGCTTCCTCCATTACACCTTTTCTTTAATTTTATTCAATATATCATATTTTTATAGTTTTAGATAGTATAATTAAAAAATTAATTTATACTCCTTCCTTTCTCAAAAAGATGAACAAATTACATTTTTCACACATATTAAAAAAACGTAAAGTAGAGGAAAGAAAATAAAAAAAGTTCCAAATTTATCCTTAGTGACCTCACTAAATTACATAAAGTGATGAGTACTTTCATTTTTTATACTAATAGACCCCACTAAATGATGTACTTACCCTTCACTTTATATCTTTGCTTGTCCTTTTAGGATAAAAAAATTTGTACTTTTAATCATTCTTTTGAGGACAGGGAGAGTAATATTGAGTAGTATTATTATTCTAAAAATAAAATTAATCCGGTATTTTTTCACCATTTGATGAATATGTGAATTAATTATTAAAATTTTAGTAGTTGAAAATTCTTTTAAACTTTTAACGGTAAAAATATTTTTAATGATTCTAATTTTTGGTATGATTGATCTTAATATCATTAACTATTTATTAACATATTTTAATCATCAGTAACAAAATTATTAGGATAAAAAATATGATATATTAGATGGAACTGATCAACAAAAAAAGGGAGAACTTTAGTCACTTATTTTAAAATAATCTATCAATAATGATAAGGAAAATTTGACTATGCTTCTAACCAAAAATTAACTATTGATTAGGTTTCTTTTACATGTGACAATTATGTTTTTCTTCCGCTTTTTTTTATTATATATTTTTATTTTTTATTTATGATTATTACTAACATTGTATTAAGTTATTTTACATAAATTAAATAATTAATTAAAAACAACTTAAAAATGTAATTTACCATTTATTTGATTAAAAACGACATAAAAATAAAATTAGTCATTTTATTTAGTTAAAAAATAACTTAAATTTTGTTTAACTAACATTAAAAACACCCATGTAATATTGAAACTTCATCAAAATGACTTAAAATGTAACTAGTCATTTTAATTAATTGAAAATACAACTTAGATATAATTTAATTAACATTTAACGCGCTCGCATAAGGTAATAACTCGGGTCAAATCTCGAATCCAAATCAAATTATATCATAATAAGATTCAATGCGCTTGTCTCAATAATATATTCTTAGGTCATCTTAGTCCACCACAGACTTATTCAAAAAATTATGACTGAATGTATTAGTGATAGTAACTTGAGTCCTTAAATACAATTCACACTATCCCACATGTTACGATGTGGGATGATACAAACTCCTTCACTTAAATACATGACGTCATCGTTAGGCAGAACACATGGCCACATAAGGCCCAAAAACTATCTCTCTGACCATTGTGGGATATACCAATGACCTTGCTAAGCCCGCCTTCATGTACCCGCCTTCGACAACCCGATCGAATGACCCGATCCTAACTTTTAAGAGTCGGCTCTGATTACCAAAAGTAACACCCCTTCCCAAAAATGAAAGAGAGGTCACACGCAAAGCACAACAAATCTCAAATTAAGTAAACAGAGCACTAATAACTCCGATTATTTAATAATATAAAATTCATAAATGAATTATTTCTAAAAAATTACACAACAATCTCATTTAACAAAATTCAAAGTCAAATCAATCTAGATGGTCAAATGTAACTCTCTTCATACGAAACTCTAAATCACCCCTGCAAATCTGTCGGGAAAAAAATACAGTATGAGCCAAATGCTCAGTACTAATGAGGAAATACAAAGGACACAAACTAAAATAACATAATCAAATAAGGTTAGATACAAAATTTGAATAAATTTATCAAAGGCAGAAAGAAATTTACTCGACACCATTTCGAAATGAGACTTTTATTTTTAGTTGATAATCACTAAGTAATCACAATAATCAAAAGGCTAAACAGACATCTAAGGTTAAGGATACCGTATTGAGCTTAAATACAAACAAACAAATGCCAACACCAAGGCAAAAAAAATCAAACCGTATAGTACTACCGACACAAATAGAAGTCATTAATCCACATAACAAAATAGAATTTGATAGGGCTGACCCATGTGCCTCTCTAAATAAATCTATCAAAAGGCCCGCTCACTACACCGAAGCAACAAATAGAGACGCCTATGAACTTATCATACCGCCATAGGAAGGTATTATTTTATTGTGTCCCGAAACATGTTTGTGCCTTGTGATACCCCACAAGTGATTATAGTTCATGATATATTCTAAGGTCAATATACAAATTAATGGTTTCTAGTCTCTCCAAATCAATGATGCATTAATATTTTCAAAATTATTATATCAAAAGATCAAAGACTATATGGGTCATATGAGTTTAAAAACAAAAACCTATCATGGAATAGATTATGAAATCATAGATCAAAATTAAGATTACAAATCAAAACAAACTACAACAAAACAAACTACAACGAATATAACTGACACGAAAAACAAAATTAAGAAAAGGGATAAAGTCGATGATGTCACAACAAAGGAAATATGACTAACAATGAACGAATGTGAATAAAGTACTAAACAAGACATTTTAAAACAAATGGAAGATAACGGAACCCAATTGAAATGAATTCAGTATAAAATAATAAAGGTAGCTATGTTAGTATTTGTATTTATGTTAAATCTATTTGATTTAATGATGATTCAATTCTAATGTATATTTTTAAGTAGCTTTTTGTAAAGTCCTTATGAAAAGAATCGTATGTAAAATGACTTAGTTTATGGATCAAATTTGTTAGGTTGATCCAAATTGTAGAGTTAAACCCTTGTATTAGCTAAGTTGTCCATGGCCAGAAGACGTTCGTAGAGCTAAAGACAAAGTTACTCTAAGATCGCAGAGTGAACTGAAGACAGTCAGAGATCATAGAGTACAAACAAATTCGTACAGCCAGAATCGCAAAGCCACTAAAAATCGTAGAGCACATATAGCAGAATAAGTCACTCTACTATCAGAGAAGTCATTGTACGAATTCACTACTGAAGAAAGTGACCTAAGGTGGTCCAACCAGGTAACAATTTGAAGTCAAACAGTCGAAGAATGACAAGTATCCAGATCAGAATGGAGCAACGGTAACTTTCCAACAGAAAGATCCCTAGAGAACTCTATATAAGGACAACAACTTCAAGCAGTAAAGATAATGAATCAATCAAGTCCAAGTGCTGAAACTTTGAGTTCATATAAGCTCCACTTTACGATTCCAAGATGCAACATTTGTTGCTAAGTCATTTGGTGAGAAACTTAAAGCAACTTAGCAGTACTTCAAAACAAATATCTTTACTTAGTGATTGATAAAATCTTAGTGATCATTTGTAATCCAAGTCTGTGTGACTTGAATGATTCTTTGTGAATCATTTGTGTAATAGTTCCTAGTGAACTGTAATATTTGTGATTATGATCCTTAGTGAAAAATCCCTACTCGAAGAGTAGAAGAAAGGATTAGGAAACTTTTATTCTCCGAACCTCTTAAAAATCTCATGTTATTTAATATATGCATTTATATTCTGTTACTCTACGATTCGTTACTACGACTTATTTTTGCATTAGTTTACTAATTTAGAGTTGTGTGTTTTCATATAATATTTGAAGTAATTTTTCAAAGTATAATTTCGCTATGTTAAACTAATCAATTAATCTGTTTAACTGATTTGGTAATAACTATTTAAAAAAAAAAATTAAAGAATCTATTCAGCTCTCTTTTCTAGATTTCTTTGTGCTTTTGAGAATAACATGCTAGATGAAAATCAAGTTACGAATGTTTTTGTAAAACAAGGACTAGTTAATGAATTACATATGTACTAAAAATAATTCAGGATTTGACTGGGGTCAAAATTGGAGATTTATAATATTGGGACAAAAAATGAATAATCTACTTAAAGCCAACTAAAGTTCTAGACATATTCTGAGCAGGTACAAATTTATAAATTCAACAGAATAATTTGTATGATGCTATGATGTATCAAAATAAATGGAAGACTAGTTGAAAATATAATTATTTATTTAAACGACGAGATTTATGAGATAGAATATAGAAATAATCAGATGAGTGAAATATGGAATCCGTACCTTATTTTGCACAACCACAAGCCCCAATCAATTTCTTTTTTTACAAATTTAGTTAAATCTTTACTTCTCGAATTTGAA
Source organism: Aralia elata (assembly GCA_034770075.1). Lineage (NCBI taxonomy): Eukaryota > Viridiplantae > Streptophyta > Magnoliopsida > Apiales > Araliaceae > Aralia > Aralia elata. Next base: position 108,013 of record JAVJAP010000065.1, read on the forward strand.
TCCTTTGAAACACCATGATACAATTCTCAGATTGTTCTGACATCTTCTACAAAATTGTAAATCTTGAAAAGATAAGTGTAATAGGCTTAAGAATCACCTGATTTGGAATTCGTATGATAAAGACATGGCGTTCCAAAATTTGATGTAACAAGTTTGATGAGAAACAAGACAGACTGTTGTTTTTGGTGATTTTGGGGCAGAAGGGTTCTTTAAAAGGTTTTGATGCCTTCCAAATCTATGTAAGGGACGAAAATACAAAAATCTAGGCTTTTGAATCACTGGATTTTGAGTTCATATGAATTAGTTATGATTTCTACAAGCTGTTGCAGTATATATAGGAAATTTATTCGGGAAATCAATTTAGAATAAGATTATAATATGAAAATTTTGGATTGTTACATTTTTCTCCCTTTAAAAATAATTTCTCTATTAGAATTTAAGCAAATAGGTACAAAACTCTTTATATTTTGTTAAAATGTTAAATTTAAACTAGAGTATTACATTATTACCCCTTTAAAAAGGATTTCGTCCCCAGAATCGAGAGAAAGAGAATAAAATACTAATAAAATCATGACGAACATAGAGTAAATTAGAGTAAAGAGTTAAGATTATGCAAACGGAAAATAAAACTAAAAATTGAAAAGAATAAGATCACAATCTATCTCGTGGTCTATCCATAACTCACAGGCCAATTCTAAAAATCAAATCATAGCATAGCATAATAAAGCTCAATGTGTTTTAATAATATCTTTATGGGTTATGTTAACCCTTCACAATTTCACTCAAAAGATCATGACTGAAGGTATTAATGATAGTAGTTTGAGTTCTTCTATGCATATCCATATTATCCCACATGTTATGATGTGGGACTGAAGTGTTACACAATATGAAAGATTTATCTAAAAAGTAAAATACTCAACAGAAAACAAATTTCTGGTGAGATTAGGAAATTAAGGAGAGAGAAATGACTAATTGAATTGTAAAGAGAGAAAAAAAGAAGCGAGAAAATCATTTGTTATGCACGTGGTGTCTTTTATTTTATTTAAAATGATGTTAACAAAAAAAATAATCATAAAAAATAATTTATTTAAAAGAATTTAATATGATGTTAGCAATTAATCATAAAAAAATTTAAAAAAACAATTGCCACATGTAGTAGACATCTCATCAATAATTAACTTTGGTTAAAGACTCAACTAAATTTTGGTAATCATTGTTACCTTTTCTATATGCTTTGGTTTGATTGGAAAAAAAAAACAAAGTCGATAGACTTAAGTTTTTAATAAAAAAATTTATTTTTTTTAGGCTAGTAGTAAAATTTCGTGATGAACTCGACTTGAGTAGTTAAATGAGTACGCCCGAGTAACTTGCTATGGATCATTATAGGGCATACACCATCTATATCATTAAAAACAAAAAGGAACGTCCAAGATTAAAACTGAAAATCGATGTCTGCTACTATTAATAGTGGACGGTAAAAAAAAACACTTAGCGTTTACTAATAGTAACGGACGCTAATTAGAATAAGGGTTTGACTTTACCAATAAATGTGTAGGGGTTTATTAACTAAGGTTTAGGGTTTATTTTAGGGTTTATAAATTAGGGTTTATGGTGTATACCCTATAATGATCCATAGCAAATACATACTATGGATTATTCCCCATATATATATATATATATATATAAATTAAACGAGTTTTTCGAGTCAAGTTTGTCAATGAGTTGAGTCGGGATACTGTCGAGTTGAGTCAAGTTAAAAAAATTGCGACAAACTCAACTTGAGTAACTCGCGTCCTTTAATAGCTCTAACAGTCATATCATAGGCCTTAAGTAAGAACTTAATGTAATGTACTTCATTATTTACAGCAAGGTTTTCAGATCTGAACCGGTTATCGAACCAGAAAAGGTACCGGGTGGATGGGTCACTAGTCCAACCAGTGGTCAAATCGTTATTGACATAGTGACGTCATTAATATATAAAAAATAATAAATAATTAAATATATTAATTATTATTATAATAAATAATAATTAAAGAAAGCAAAGTCAGAGAACAAACAAGCAATCTCTCTGCTGCAAAATTCTTCCTTATGGACCGATTATTTTTCTTTTCTCTCCTCCTACTCCTTTTATCCTCCCCATTTCTCCTCTCTCCTCCTACTCCTTTTATCCTCTGCAGCGACGTCCACCACCACTTCCGATGTAACCTCCCAACGATCTTGCAGGTCGTCCCGGACATCGAAGATGATCATCTCCTGAGCAGACCACCATTTCTCTCTCTTCAAGACCAAGTTTGGGAAAGCGTACGCTACTCAGGAGGAGCACGATTACTGATTCTCAGTTTCAAGTCTAACTTATGCCGCTCCAAGCAGAATCAGTTGCTCGATCCCACCGTCGTTCACAGAATCAGCTTTAATTTTTTTTCCTATTAAAGTAGGGAACCGGTCCAACTCGTGAACTAGTCACCGGTTCGCTGGGTCAGGGTTCAACTGCCAGTTCGCCGAGTTTGAACAGTTTTTGAATAAAAATGGGTCATTTGTCCAAACCGGATCGAAAAGCCGACCGATTCCAATTTTTTTCGGTTCGATCGTCGATCCGATTCGAATTTAAAAACCATGATTTATAGTATTATGTCGTCGTTGAGGAAGCTGACATTACGTTTAAAGGCATTCATATTTTATATTCAAGATAAGTGAGATTTTTAAGTTACCCTCTAAATTAATGTTTTAGAATATTCTTATTATTTAATATTAATAAGATAACGACATACTAGCGATACAATTATTAACCATAACTAATATATTGCAACTAAACTTATTTATTTAGTCATCGACAATGTGAGAGAAATTAGGTTGAAAGTAAAATCGAAGGAATTTAGATCCATATTATATATTACCTCCTACCTCTGTTTCAAATTCATGATGTATGTAAAATCGAAGGAATTTAGATACATATTATATATTACCTCCTACCTCTGTTTCAAATTCATGATGTACAAGATCATTATTGACTTTTTAAAGTCAATATGAGATATTTTAAAATCAAAAATTGACATAAAGTCATTTAATTTTATTTAATACACTAAAAAATATTATAAACTATCTAAAACATATTATTAATTATTAAATTTATTGATTATAATTTTTAATGAATCTTAGTTTTCAATTTGAAAATATTTCAAATTGACTTTCAAAAGTGAGTAGTAATCCTATAATCTGGGATTTAACTAAATTCAAATGATTCTCTACTAGTTGAATATAAATTTTATTAAAAAATCAAAGAGATATACTTTTAGTTTTAAACTCTATTAACGCTAAATTACTTTTGAAACTCTTTAATAATCTAGACCAGTATATGTGGCACACACTTGTATAAATGTTTATTATTCTAGAACATTAAAAAATTAAAAGTAATGAGATGAGAAAAAAGTTGAAGAATGATGAATAAGTAATAAGTAACGAATTAGTTATAGAGTTGGAACAAATCACATTTTCAATGAGAAAAATTTCTGAACACTTGAAAGAACTATTTATAATATAAGTGAGGTTACTCGGTTAGGAAGTCTCAAATTTTTTGTCTCAAAAAGTATCTCAAATGATATGTTACCATATTATGTGATTAACTATGTAATAAATTATCATTAAAATATTCAATGTTATGTTATAAATTATTATTAAAATATTCAATATCATATCATTTAAGACCAAAAAGTTGACACATTTAACATTCCTCTTATAATATAGGCGCGGTGAGATTACTTTACCATTTTATTTTCTTGCCGAAAATTCCAGCACCAACTCCTTCATCTACATTGAAATCAGTCTCCTGATAATATGCACCAAAGGTAAATCAGAATTAAAAGTAATAAAAAAAGGTGTAGAAAAAACCCTTTCCGGTTTTACATAACTACCTATATATTGTTGCTCTACAGGTCTTCATCTTAGCTATGTACCTGATCCTGATTGCATTTCTTTGAGTGACGATGAGCTTGAGGGGCTTTTTGAGCTATTTTGCCCCGACCGTACAACCAATGGGTCGCTCAACCCATCCCGTGTCACTGAAATGTGGCTGTGGCTTGTAGAGGCGCCTGCACTGCCACAAACCAACACAAGTTTGGTCATGTTTTCGTCGGCAATTCCTCTCAATCTGTTAAGCTCCGGTAAAACAACCATGCCGAGATCTGGCCGGTCTTTCCGTCTTAGCTCTGCACATTGGAGTGCTAGCTTGGCAAAGCACAAGGCCTCTTCCACCGGCCAATCAGGAACAGAATGGTCCAGCATCTCAACGAAAGTTCCCTTCTCGATAGCCCGCCCAACATGGTGCGTCAAACCCATCGGTGGCTTCGCTGTTATTATTTGTAGAAGCATGATTCCCAAGGAATAGACGTCAGATTTAACCCCAAGCATCCCGGTTTGTTGATACTCGGGATCAATGTAGCAGAAAGTTCCGGCAGTTGAAGTCATTCGGTACTGTGTTACATCGTCTGCCACAGATGGAGGGACAAGCCTGGCCAGCCCAACATCGCTGATCTTGCTTACATAGTTGTGGTCAAGAAGAATGTTTGCAGGTTTGAGGTCACGATGCACTAGAGGCTCAGGCTTGGTCTGGTGGAGGAAGAGTAGGCCTGTAGCTATCTCTGCTGCAATTCGGAACCTAAGTTGCCAAGACAGAGCTGGGGTGTTCCCTCGCTGGAACAGACGATCGTCTAAGCTACCATTAGCCATGTATTCATACACCAGACATCCAAACTCTGGGCAGGCTCCAAGGAGTAGTACCATATTGGGATGTCGCATGCAGCTCAACACTTCAACCTGCATTTAACAGTAGATGCAGTCATCGTTGTTAAATGCTTAATTAGTTACATCACAGTCCAATGTGATTCTTTGTGATAATTAATCCTTTTTCTCCAAAATGCATTTAGAGTGGTCTTAAGTCATATATGAAGTAACCAGGGTAGGCATGCAGGAGCTCTGAGTACATCGTGTATTCCATCCGTTCTCTGTTCTTATACTGATAGTATAAAATTACATAATGTCCTCAAGTATAATAAAAATAATTTCACTACCATGTCACTACCGCTAAACTAAACATGGAGGGAGTATGTCATGTTTATATCCAACTATTGTTGGGTGTAGATACAAGAGATATCCTCACCATTTCAAGGAACCCAATTGTCGATTACTTTTACTAGTTTTAGTAATTGAAGTTTTTTCAATTATTTGTTCTCATTCATGAATATGAAGTTCTCTTAGAAATTTTATAAAGCATAGAGTCTAAATCCTGATTAGTATTTTGTAATTTATGTCCTCACCTCTTGCTGAAATTGTGACCGACCTTGCGCTGCATCCGGACGCAAGACCTTAACTGCGACTGGTGTATGATCAAGATAACACTTAAATACAGGGCCATAACCCCCTTCCCCAATCTGCCGAGATTCAGCAAAAAACTCTGTTGCCACTTCAATCTCATCTATTGTGTATCTCCTGTAACGAAAATCATTTTGGGGTAAATTATTCAAAACCAATTGCTTCTCGTCAGCTTCTTTGAGGGCTTTCATTTCGACATCTATTCTCCTTTGTGCTTCTTGTTCCGCAATTCTTTGAGCTGCTTCCGCGGTCTCCATGGCTGCCCTACACTTTGCTTTCTCCCTCTCTGCAGTGACCAATGCTTCTTCCTCAGTAAGAGTCGAGCTTCGTCTAATCTTCGTTCTTCTTCTATCCGCCAGCGATGGAGCTCCACAGCCTGTGGTACATATCAATCGCAGTACTTAGCACCGCCTTCGTAACTGTATGTATAAAGCAGATGCGGATTATGTGAATACCTTTTGTTTCGCTGTCAATGCTTCTTTGCATGCTGTACTATACATATCCATAGTTTTTTGCAGCTCTAGCTTTAGCCTCCTCATTTCAGCTTCAACATCATCCTGCATCTTTTATGTGAGCATCAGTTAACTTGAACTATTTAAGAAATATAGAACTATTCGTGTTATGACAATTGTTTAAGTTTTGCACGCTCAAAGATAAAGAGCACATATCTATCTTCTCAAAGCAATGAATGCAAAACAACAATATGTCAGTTTCATATGTAAGATTCTCTAGCATCTGACATGAAATTTATACCCCATATCCTTAAAGTTTCTTCATATATAATTAGCATTATAATACTTGTATAAATCTGGTTAGATGTGTGGTTCTTAAAAATGAGTACGTGTGGAGTGTGATAAAGATCATAATAGTTCAGGAAAATAAAAGTGATATATATTCAGTTATACTTAATGGAAAGGTGACTTGGTGCATTGATCTCTGGTGCCTATTTATATACGCAATTGAGTCTTTTTCCCTACCGTGTTCTGCGATGAATACGACGTTCTTTCACTCTCAAGTGAGGATGATGAGAATTCATGCAGAGAGCTGACATCAGTTTTCCCTGGCTCCAAAGCGAACTGATCCAAAGCTATGGTCTGAGCTGGTTGAAACCCGTGAGGTTCTCCCTGAATCCATGCTATCATAGAGCGAAGTAGACATGTGATCAGTACTTGGCCTGCCAGAGCTTACAAAAGATATGTCAGTATCTGATTCATAAAGCTCCCCACACAACTTTGCATTTAAACCTCTTCCTCTAGCGAATGGAGACCTGACACTGACAACAAAATATAGGTTAGTGCATTAATCAAAATTATAGTGTTCATAACATCACAAACCAACTGAAGAAGTGATGATTATGACTAAAATCTCTCTCTCTCTCTCCCTCTCTCTCTTATAATAAACGTATTCATCAACAACTATACCAGAAAATAATTCACCTCTGTCTTAACAATGTTCAAGTTCAAGTTACCAACAGTTAGACACTTGTGGGGTACAAGTTGACAAAAGTGCATGCATTTGTTCTGCAATATCAGCATCTTTTATAAAACTTGTCACATCGCATGTTCCTTTTTCTATTTCATGATTATCTGTATGTTCTTATATAACTTACTTGGCTGGTTCATGGTCATCGTGCAAGTTGCGAGGCTTTTGTGGTGTTCTATCTGCTGCTGCAATAGGTTCCACATGTCTTATATGACGGAAAATCTAAGCATGAAATATTAAATAAGAAAAAGAAGCACAGTAACAGGGGGAAGAACAAACAAACCTCTCATATTCAAACTATGTCTGGGTCGTGCGTCAACTGGGTAGCCATTGTCATTAACTCGGTCATGAATTTGGCCATAAAGAGGGGAGATGAATGGGGCCGAACGAGAAGCATTCCGCACAGAAGAGATTTTTCCTTTGTTGATCACATAAATAGTGCAGAAATCTGGCGCCCCTTTCGATACATTACTAGGAATATCAGAAACCTTGAATCTTCTGGAGAAAATGTTTACAAAAACACTATTAGTAAAAGTATTAATAAGGTGTAAGGTCTTTTTATGAAGAATTATTACCACATGATTTGATAATACAAGACATTACATGTCATTCTAACCTTAGAAGATGATTTCTAGATTTCTTTGGTTGGTAGATTTTACTATTCAGTCCAAGCTATTATATGTCATGCATTTGATAAATACCATGAAGCATCTATATAGATAAGTGAGGTTATGACACGAAACACTATACGTGATACGAGACACGATAACTGGTACACCAGAGGTGTGTCCTTCCTGATCCTCTCGTACTAGGAAAAGGTCCTCTCAATGCTTTAACGCCCACACCAGATATGGACCGAACTATCTCAAGACGTTCTTAATGGGCGAACAGCCCAACCCTTGGAACATACTACAGCCCCAAGTGGCGAAGAGCTGACATGGAGGTGCCAAACCTTCTCGTTGAAGTGAGTTCTTGAGAAAGATCAACTCAACCGACATTTTCAAAAACATGTATGATACAATACATTGGGCATTGATATTTTATATATTTTTATGGATATACATATACGTTGGTATAAGAAAGTGGTTAAAAGATAACCAAAATATAATACTAGCACCTATTATAACATAACCAAAAGGCAGGAACTCAACATTTGTATCGAACATCATCATTTTCTCCTAGTCCTAAGACTTATTTACTATTATTGAATTTAGTCATTACATTGCCAAAAGATAGGAGGGAGACATTACATCAAAAACACCGAAATCACCTCCAAATCATAAGACACAAAGCAACATATAAACTAAAAACAAGATTAAGCAAGATAGTCTATCACTAGACAAGCCATCACAAAGCATTTGGGAAGTATCCAAAATAAAAGATTAAAAATAATAAATTGAAGTATTAGAGAGTATTAGACACGTATGTAGAAATATCCGTGAAGTTTTGGTGTTCGACACATATCCAACATGAATATGTCGACCTCCGAGAAGTGTCCAACACGAATACAAGTGTCTGTAATTCATAGGATAAATAAGTATATCCAACATAAATACGTCGACCTCCGAGAAGTGTCCAACGCGAATACAAGTGTCCGTAATTCATAGGATAAATAAGTCCTTTTAGAAGGTGTGAATTAGATAAAGTTATTGTTATAAGATAGTCGTCTTCGTCCCCCGGGGGGGATTTTCTGCTGTAGTGCTTTCTAACTGATAATGTATAGAGGTTCAGCATTTATATAGTTATTTAAATTCTGTATAAAGTATAAAGAGTTTTTCCTTTAACATCTGAACATGTAGATGTGCTCTTGCAAATATATTTAGAATTTGCTGATTGCGTGCTATTGTTGATTGTGTGGTTTTTAGAACAGATAAGATTCATGGGAGAGAAATTTACCTGATGAAGCCATGGCGAGACGAGGCACCAAGAACCAAGTTCTGGATTGCAGTATAAGTAACATACTCTGTTAATGCTTTTGCTACATCTGTATCTTCAAGTATGACATCAAGACATTGTATCTGTTACAGAGGAGTTGCATGCAAGGAGAGTAAAACATTAAACTATAACTAGGAAATCGCAATTGTGGAACCATTCCTATAAAATTCTTTTCCTTCAAAAACACAACAAAAAAAAATAAAATTGTATATAGTCATATGAGACAATATAACAGCTCATATATACTGGATTGTTAACATAGTATTACATATTTCTACGTACTTTCAAGGGGCGTAACAAGAAAACAACCAGAACCTACATCTTTACGTGTACAAAAGCAATGAAAGGTAAGGAACAAATCTTTGGTCTGCTTCTCAAGTTGTTGCTTGTGTGCAGATACAGCACCATTAATATCAGAAACGACAGCATTGTTTCCCACTGCATCCACAAATACGTCATTCCTCTGTTATAGCTGAAACTGTTAGAGGCGATCCTATATAGCATTGCAAATTTCATATCAAAAATCTTTCATTTGTGTACAACTTTTTTATGTGAATTTAAATCATATTGTGGGTGCGTGTGACTCATGACGATATGCAATATGTTTGTAGCAAGTAAGAGGAAATAAAAGTAATATAAATATCAGATTTCTGTAATTCGAAGAAAGTTTCATAGTACCATATAATCGATTCCTTTCTTGTTTATATTTGTTATAATGTGGTTCAATCATATCAACTAGAAGCCCCATTCAACTTAACCAGGGACAAACATGAGAAAATTGATGATAAGGTAAGGAAAAACTAGGACCTATTTACCCAAGAAACCTTCAATATTATAACATTCACCGTACAGTGAAATTGAAAGATTGGGGATTCTAATTAAAAGGTGGGAAAATTGTTGAAAGGAACTAGAATAATTAATGCATGCATATGATCAGGGTAAAAGCTTAGAGATATTCATGAAAGCATAAAAGCAACACTTTTATTAGAATAAATTAGAATAGGATGAACACAGCAATTACATGCATTCATTTATACATACATGATAAAGGAGAGTTATTAGGATTAGGTTTGTGCAAAACGTGGATGAGAACGACAGTTCGGCCTCTCGTGAGAAGATTCTCAACGGCCCATTTAAGAGCATACTGACTCCCTTTATCCTTGTCTATTGCCACTGCCACCAATCTCTCTTCAGCTCCTCTCCGTTCTCCTCCAACATTACCCCCCGCCCCAGCCCCAGCCCCCTTTGGAAGCCACATCTCTTGTCCTCTCTCTTTCCGGGTTCTTATTTACCGGAATTTCATCTCCTTCCTCTCTCCCCTCTCGCTCTCTCTTCTTTCCTCTTTTAATTATGTCGCGAGCGAGTTCTCACATTTTGATCTTAAATACCAACATGTTACCCACTATTACGGTGAACGCTATTTATTATTCTCTGCGTCTCGTATTCGTAATCTAATTTCTATTTTAGAATGTTTTATAATAAATATTTTATTTTTATTTTTATAATTATTTTTATTCTAATTTTTTATTTATACCCCATAATCTTTTTGCTCAACTTTTATCAAAAATTAAAAAAATGAGAAAAAGTTTATATTGAAAAGTAATGAATTATTATATCACTTTCTCTATTATATTACCCATATAACATGTCTTTTATTTAATAGCTTTTTAGACTCTTTTTTTCTATTCATTCTAACTTTTAGTACTTATTGAAAATGTGTGAATAACAAAAAAATAATTTAGGGAAGTAACTAATTCACATGAGAAGAAGTAATACTTCATAAAAAAGTAAAAAAATACTTTAATTAATAAGTAATTCAAAAAGATAATTTAAGTAAAAAAATATATTATTAATCAACATGTCGAAACTAATTAAGACGTAAATTTCAGAACAAAGGGAGTATAAACTAGATTACTAGAACATGCATGCCCGGCATTTCACCCCCCTCCCCCGCTATTTGATCATTTATTTTAATAAAAATTATCATTTATAATATATAAAATTAATCAACAATTTAGCATAACAAGAATTTATAATAACAAGATATTATAGTATAAGATATTATAGTATCATGCACTTTAAAATTTTGAACTTATATATACACTTACCACAAAATGAAATCAAACCATAAGTACAGAGATCAAATAGGTGGTTTTGTCAATTTTAATTATGAAAAAGAAAAACTTCATGAAATTTTATATTTTTAAGTCTCTCTCTAGGTGGACATGTAACTCCTCTCAAATTACCTTATCCAAGCCAACTTTAATTTACTTTATATTTGCATTCTAAGTTATGGTCGGGCGTACGGCCGCGTACCTGTGATGGAAGCATAATTCTAGGAGGACCGGAAAATTGGACCCGTCCCTATTTTTTTTCATTTCCCTCAGTTTTTTTTTTTTGGTATATATCCAAACATATTTATATTATGGACCCATATAACCCTTTTTTGATATATATCCAAATTATACCTAATTTTTTTGGATTTTTTTTATTTTTTATAAATCCATAGTATAAATATGTTTGGATATATACCAAAAAAAAAAACCAAGGGAACATGAAAATGTTCAATTTCCATGTCCAAAAAACATTTCCATGTAGAAGCACTCTATATCCACAATTTCACCTAAGACTAACTAGCAACACATTTGTGAGTGGACCCTAATCTCGCCCTCTAGAGTTCCTTTACTAATCTCTTTAGATTAACATTCTTAGGTTATGTTTGATAAAACTGAATATTAAGATCTGAATAGTTTAGACATCTGAATAATGTAGAGCATCTGAATAGAATTGTATCTGAATGAAAAAATATTGTTTGATAATTATTCTTTCAAAATGTCTTAATAACAATATTTTACCATTTTAACCCTATGAACAATTACCCAAACCAGTTCAAAAGTGCAGCCATTAAACCAAATCAAATCACAACCTAAACGATCAACATCCCAATTTCTACTTCTTTTCTTGATCGGATACTACAAGGCACAAGCAAGAATCATAAAGTAAAGCAGAGAAATCTAAACATAGCATAATAATATATATATATATATATATATATATATATATATATATATATATATATATATAAGCCTTTATCAGCAGAGTATTAAGGCATGGAACTGATCTGGTTTGGAAAAGAGAAAAAAATTTGGGTTTGGAGTTGGAACTAAATTGGTGGGTTGCTTTTGTATATTACGATGATATCAGACTAAAAAACAAGGGAATTGATTTGTAGCACCAGTGAGGTGGTCTTCCCTCTACAACTGATTCCCTAGAAAGCCCCAAAACTCTGGTGTTCCAAATGCGTAACTGGCGAAGTGTAAACATCTCTCTAAACTCAACGAAAATCAGAGGGATGAAAGGAAGGACGAAAGAGGGAGGGAGCGAGCAGGGTGGTCAGAATCGGCGAGGGAGGATATGGAGAGATGGGTCAACGCAGATGAAGGAGTTGCCGCCGTTGTTATGGCGGTTGCTGAGATTTGGGTTGGAACAGATGAGATTGATTAGGGTTATGGGGGATAAAAGAGGGATTTAATAAAATTGAAGAGGTTATTTTTGTCTAAAAAATAATAATTTTATTCAGACCCATCTCTGAATGGTTTAGCATTATTTTTCAATCTTAACAATTCAGAGGCATTAAATTTTTTATCAAACAAGTTGTGCCTCTGATTCGGTCAGAGGCACACCTATTAAGAGCCTTTAAGACCCAAACAAACACTACCTTACTCTAGGGCGGACCTATGCTTAATAAACTCATAGATGGACTCTTATGTTCTTACATTTCATCAATGTAGCTAGGTTTTCCTACGACAACAACTTACCCCTAGATAGTAGATAGATAAGGTTCCTTTCTTTAAAAGGTTCTTTTAGAATAGGTTTCATCACGATTTATTTAGGATAGGTTTTATTGGGTTCAATGTTCTCATGGATCCATCTCAGCCGTTGGCAATTTAGGTTGAGAACTATCTAGTTAATTAAAATTATTTGAGTTTTAGTGGGTTGGTTAACTAATTTTTATACTATGGATTGATTTAATTTTGGACTCATCTTATAAAGTACAAATATGGGTTAAAACTAATTTAACTAGTTTTGGCCCATATTAATCAACACATTTTAATTTGTTTAGTTTTCAAATCTAGTTTTCATACGTATTAACTCCAGTCTCCATATTAGTTGTCCAGGATATATCCCATGTGTTGTCCAAGGCTCAAAATTTTGTCACGTGTCCTCTTGTTTATGTAATTGGAACAAAGCTTAGCTTGGAAAACAAATAAACTGCGTTGTACATAAATAACTAGATACAAACCCGCGTGTTGCGGCGGGATTATTTATTTTGTTAATAATAAATATGTATGTGCAATTAATAAATTAAATTATAATAAGAAGATGGTAGTTTTGTCCCACGGGTTGATAGTAAATTCATGTTTTTCATTGTTTTCTGACATTTATGGTTGATTTCCCCAATTTTTAGAAACACGATTCTTGCATATTGACAAACATGAATCAGACAATTTTGCAACGTGCACTACATATTATATCTCATGTTGACATAATTACATATCATGGTAAAATCGAAATTAAAAAACTAAGGTTTTTCGTTAATGTTAGGGTATGAGAGATAAAATGAAAGATGTGAAAATACCTAAATGTGTGCAAAATTAATCTTCCGAGCGGGTTATGGAGTTCCTCGAGTACACAAAAATCTATCCACTTTCACTCTTTGAAATTCGATCTTTGGGAGGAGTGAGTGTATTAGAATGGAGTTCCTCCAAGTAAAAGATTATTGTGTAAGCAAAAAAGTAATAAAAATTTTTAGTAGTACAAAAAAGAAGAATAAAAGAAGCAAAGTAATATTATTGTATAGTAGAAAAGTATAATATTATTTTTTAATTTGAATAAAAGAATACTTGTGTTGTGCTAATCACGGATAAATAACAATAGTAGACTAAAGAAAAGAAATATAGTAGTAGTAGGCTAAAAGAATACATGTGTTGTGGTAATCACAGATAAATAGCAGTAGTAGGCTAAAGAAAAGAAATATAGTAGTAGTAGGCTAAAAGAATACCTGTGTTGTGTTAATCACGGATAAATAGTAATAGTAGGATAAAGAAAAGAAATATAGTAGTAATAGGCTAAAAAAATACATGTGTTGTGCTAATCACGGATAAATAACAATAGTAGGCTAAAGAAAAGAAATATAGCAGTAGTAGGCTAAAAGAATTCTTGTGTTGTGATAAAAGAATACTTGTGTTGTGATAATGACGGATAAAAGATTATGTAAACTTTTATAGGTGGAAGTTATAACTTTTTGATATACAACAGTAGTATGATGAAGAAAAAAAATTGTGACAATATCGGATTTAATTTTGTTTTTTTTATTTGTTCTCGTAATTTTAATATGATTAAAATCTCCAAATTTTTATATGATTTAATTTACTAAAATTTTAAAATGCAGTTATATAAAATTAGTGTATATCTGTGTATATTTTACAATTATTCAAATATTAAAATGCAGTTTAAAAGTTTTAAATTTTAAAATTTTAAATTAGTGTATATCTGTGTATATCTTAAATTATTAAAATATTTAAATTAGTAGTATTATCCACCCCACCCCAATTAGTGGTATATCCATCCCAATTATTTCTAGATAAAATTTTTTAAAATGTAGTTTACACATAAAAGATATATATTGTTTGGTACTTGAAGTGCAACCAATGATGTATATCTATATTTATTTTAAAAGTTTTAAATTATTAATATTTTAAAATGCAGTTAAAGATAAAAGATATATATTGTTTGGTACAACCCTGCGCGGTGCGGAGGGATTATTTATTTTGTTAATTATAAATTTATATATGTAATTAATAAATTAAATTATAATAAGAAGATGGTATATATGTAAATTGAAAATTTATCTGACAAATGTATAACAAAAACCCAATTATGAGATAAAAAATTCAAAATCAAATTATTGGTTAATATCAAATATTTGTGCGTTATAGTTATTTGCAAAAATGGGATAGTAAAAAAAAAATTATAAATCAAATTATTGGATAATATCAATTTGGAATTGCTGCAATATTGGGATATAATATCAGTTTAGATTTGTATGCGTTACATATTTATGGGATAATGTTACATTTCTTTTATGTGAGTATAGAACCAAAAAAGAGTAAAATACACTGGCACCCCATGTAGATAATTTATAATAACACTTGTCACTCCTCTAGTTTTTCAATTAACAGTCAGTAATAATTTTGCGTTGCGGCGGGATTATTCATTTTGTTGATTATAAGATAAATAATATTTTCTGTTGTTAAACGCCAAAAACTAAACTATCAACATACTCAATTACTCTAATTAGAACAACCCCTATATTGTTTAAAATATATATATTATTCATGAATTAAAATTTGATGACATGTAAGGATAAATATGTCACTTTATTTATTTAGTCAACCCTAAAAACTCGCAGGGGTACTAACTGATACTTAAAAATTTAGATGAGAGTTGAGTATTATTATGATTGTCTAAAATGTAAATGTAATTATCATAATTGAAAAACTAATTTATTGAATAATATCAATTTGGAATTGGTGCAATTTTTTGGGATATAATATCAATTTAGATTTGTTATTCTAACCTTAGCTAATAGATATAATAAAAAAAATAGAGAGTAATAATTATAATATAAATATTTCTTGGGTGATTTTATGAGATTATTATTTGATATCAGTTTCAAAAATTCAAATTATTGGATAATATCAGATATTTTTTATGTTCGAGTTAATGTGCAAAAATGGGATAATAAAAAAAATTCAAAAGTCCAAAGTCCAAACTCAAGCGTTGTGACGGGGTGTGTTATTTAGTTTGTTGATTATAAAATTTGTATTTTTATGAAATAAACCCTTAATATGCTTGTTTCTTGTTTGATAATCTGAGACTGATAATATTTTTTTTTAAGATGGTATTTTTAAATTAAAAATTGATTGATTATAGTACCTATAAATAATTAAATATTAAATTATGTAATTGTTTAAAATTACAACGTAATTATTATAAGTCTTTCGCACATGAGAAAAATTAATGTACATAAAAAATTATAAAAAATAAGATAGTACTCAATCAATATAACTAAATAAAAATTATCCCAAAGAATTATAAATAATACGATCATAAAATAAGAATATCAGTTTAGATTTTTAGGGTGATAATGAAGTTAAATATTAGTTTAGATTTTTAGGGTGAGAATAAAATTAAAAAAAAATGTGAAAATTTTAGACGTGAAAATTATATGTAAATTAAATTCAATAGTTCAATTTATGATTTTTATGTTAAAATAATTGAGAAATTAAATTAGTTGATAATATTAGAATAGTTTAAATTTTATATTTTTTTTATATTGGTAGTTTTTAAAAGTTGGGATATAAATTTATATTACAGATTGTTTGTGTGAGCATGTATAATATAAAAATAATATTATAAATATATTTGTAATTTGGATTCATTTATGGTAGTATTTGTTCAAGGAATTATTTATTTTAGTAATTGTTAAAATTTTGATTAGAAATTTATTACATAATGTTGTGTGAGGGGTAATTAATGTTGCATGAACGGTAGTGTATTTTAGTATGTATAATAGGTAATAGATAATAGTTAGTAGATAATAGATTAGGGAGCATTAATGAGGCATGACAAGTGTTGAATTGTGTGATTGACAAATGTCATGATGTGGTCATGTTTTAACGTGCGTTTTTTAATTAGTATAAATTAATTAGATAATGTGTCATCAGTTACTGTATCAATTACATATAACCGTACCTAATAATCCTTAAAAATAACTTATATAAGAATAACTTAAATGTATAAAATGCCACTTTCAACAATAAAATATACTATTTGCATCTTATTAAAATAATTCTTTAAAAAGGAAAATATTCCCTCTGATTGAAAAAAAAAATAAATTAAAAATAAATGGTAGTTTAAATTTCAATAATTAATTTGCAAAAAAACAACTCTAATGAACAAAAAGTAAACAATAGATTATTTTTTATTTACATTTTAATTAATTATAAAAAGTATACTAATGTAAAAATTATTTTGAAAGTGCTTCTAGTGAGTAAAATATTTTCTAATTTTTTTTAATAACTTAATCTAGTCGACCAAAATCAAATGTTTAAACTTTTTAAACTTGGTTTTAAAAATTAAAATGAGCCTACTTTCTTTTTTGTATAACAAAAAAAGGACTCAGAGAGAATAATAATTTTAAAAAATTTTAATTTTTTTATAAATTTTTTATTTTTATATTTTATACTAGATATGAATCCAATTTAGATTTTAGTCATTTATAATTATGAATATTATAAAATAAACTAAAAGTAAATTTCATAATTAATTATATTTATTATTTTCAAAAATCATGATTTAACTTTAAATTTAAAACTATGTTTTTAATAATTTTAAAAATGTAAGGTTCTTAACGAAATAAAATTTTAAAAAGCTAGTATTGAGACCATCTACAAAACAATAAATAAAATATAAATTAAAGAATAATATGGGTCAACAATTAAAATTGAGACCCTACACTTTGTATATTTATAATTTCTAGATGTGTCATGTTTCTGTATACAGTATATTTATTTTTCTTTTATTTTTCCTACCAAAATCTAAATATTTTTGTAGTCAATTATATGTGTATATGTAAATATAATTTATTTTTTCTTTATAATCCTCACCAAAATCTAATTATTTGTGTCAATTAAGGGATCTAAAGGTTTCTAAAATCAAGTTAAAAGCATCTCAAAATTAACTTTAAAACTAATTTCTGAATTAATAAGCATGCTCAAATTAACTTTAATAATTATAAGTTTTAATAATTATAAGTTAAATATAATTAAACTAATTTTGAATTTAAAACTAATTTTGAATTATAATTTTAATAATTATAAGTTAAACCATAAATATAAAACTAATTTTGTAATTTAAAAAGCCATCTCAAATTAACTTTAACTAATTAATTAAAATTATAATTTTTAATAATTAATAAGTTAAAATAAATTAAAACTAATTTTGAATTTAAAAGCATCTCAAATTAACCTTTAACCAAACGTTTTAAATTTAAATTTTATATTTTGAAACGGAGGTAAATTATTATTTTTTGTTCTATATTTAAGTTAAATTAGAAAGAAAAAAAAATATTTTTCAGAATGTGGACTTGAAGTTAAAGCAGTTGTTAACAAATGAGGCAGAAGTTGATGAATGGTGATTGGTGGGTGTATCCCGTGGTCTGTTTGTTTTAAGGCTTTTTCTGGGGACGATGATGGTGTTTGAAAAGGACTTGAGACATCATATCCTAATAATTGTAATTGTTTAAGAGACTAAATAAGATTAACTAGGTTTAATCTATAACCATAACGTGCGTTCCCAAACCATTTTTACCAATATAGATAAATAGGTTTTTATTTTATTACAGTTTATTAATTGTATATTGACCCATAACAATTATATAATAATGCAAAATACAACTATAAATATTTAATTGTCAGATCTACAGACAAGGGTTCTTATTTTTTTTTGAAAGGAAAAGATGCGTTCGACCCCAGGGCCTACATCTTAGCCTTGATAAACGAGGTCAATTTGATTCAATTTCTTATTATACAATTTCAACAGTAGTATAAGATGAAGAAAAACAAATTGTTGACAATAACGGATTAAATTATGTATTAATTTAATAGTTCTCGTTAATTTTAATAGGAATCAAATCTCCAAATTTTAATAAGATTTACATTAAAAAATATATAAAAATGCAGATTCTAAAAATTATTGTATAACTGCTGGTATATTTTAAATTATTCCAATATGAAAATGCAGTTAAAAGTTTTTAAATTTTAAATTTAAAATTAGTGAATATCTGTGTAAATCTTAAATTATTAAAATATTTAAATTAGGGGGGGGGTGTATATCCACCCCAATTAAAGTATATCCATACCCAATAAATTGCTAGATACAATTTTACAATGTAGTAACCACATAAAAGATATATATTGTTTGGTACTTGACGTGCAACCAATGATGTCTATCTATAATTATTTAAAAAGTTTTTAAATTATTAATATTTTTAAAATGCAGTAAAAGATAAAATATGTATATAGTTTGGTACAACCCAGCGCGGTGCGGAGGGATTTAATTTATTTTTGTTAATTATAAAATTTATATATGTAATTAATAAATTAAATTATAATAAGAATATGGTATATATATATGTAAATATGAAAATTTATCTGACAAATGGTATATACAAAACAACCCCAATTATGAGAATACAAAATAATTCAAAAATCCAACAAATTATTTGGATAATATCAAAATATTTGTGGCATTACTAAGTTTATTTGCAAAAAATGGTGATAGTAATAAAAAAATTATAAAGTCCAAAATTATTGGCATAATATCAATTTGGTAATTGCTGCCAATTATTGGGATATAATTTCAATGTTAGATTTGGTATGCGTTAACATATTTTCATGGGATATATGTTACATTTTTTTTTATGTGAGTTATAGAACTAAAAAAGAGTAAAAATACACTGACAAACCTCATGTAGATAATTATAATAACACTTGTCACCCCCTCTTAGTTTTTCAATTAACAGTCAATAATAATTTTGCGTTGCGGCGGGGCATTATTCATTTTGTTGATTATAAGGATAATATAATATTTTCTGTTGGTTAAACGCCCAAAAAAAAACTAACTAAAACTATCAACATACTCAATTACTCTTAATTAGAACAACCCCTATAGTGTTGTTTAAAATATATATATTTATTCATGGAATTAAAATTTGATGACATGTTAAGGATATAATATGTCACTTTATTTTATTTAGTCAACCCTAAAAAACTTCGCAGGGGTAACTAACTGGATACTCTAAAAATTTAAGATGGAGTTGAGTATTATTATGATTGTTCTAAAAATGTAAATGTAATTATCATAATTGAAAAAAAACTAATTTTATTTGAAATAATATCCAATTTGGAATTGGTGCAATTTTTGGGATATAATATCAATTTAGATTTGTTATTCTAACCTTAGCTAATAGATATAATAAAAAAAATGAGATGAGTAATAATTTATAATATAAATATTTCTTGGGTGATTTTATATGAGATATTATTTGATAATCAAAGTTCAAAATATCAAATTTATTGGATTAATATCAGGAAATTAATAAAATTTTTTTTTTTTAATTTTTTGTTCGAGTTATGCTGCAAAAAATGGGATAATAAAAAAAATTCAAAAAGTCCAAAGTCCAACACTCAAGCGTTATCCGTGTGACGGGGGGGGGGGGGGGGGGGGGGGTGGGGGGGGGGGGGGGGGGGGGGGGGGGGGGGGGGGGGGGGGGGGGGGGGGGGGGGGGGGGGGGGGGGGGGTGGTGTTATTTAGTTTGATTGATTTATAAATTTTGTATTTTATGAAAATAACCCTTAATATGCTTGTTTCTTCCTTGTTTGGATAATCTGAGGACTGTAATATTTTTTTTTTTAAGATTGGTATTTTTTAAAATTAAAATTGATTGATTATAGTACCTTATAAATAATTAAAAAATATTAATTATGTAATTTGTTTTAATTACAATGTAATTATTATAAAGCTCTTTCGCACATGAGGGAAAAATTTTAATGTACATAAAAAAATTAATAAAAAATAAGAATAGTACTCAATCAATTATAACTAAATAAAAATATTATCCCAAAGAAATTTAAAATAATTACGATCATAAAATAAGGAATATCAGTTTAGAATATTTTAGGGTGATAATTGACGTTAAAATATTTAGTTTAGATTTTTTAGGTGTGAGAATTAAAAAATTAAAAAAAAATTGCAAAAATTTTAGAACTGTGAAAAATTATATTGTAAATTAAATTCAATAGTTCAAATTTATGGATTTTTTAATGTTAAAATATTGAGAACAATTTAAATTAGTTGATAATAAATTAGGAATAAGTTTAAATTTTATATTTTTTTTATATTGGTAGTTTTTTAAAAGTTGGATATAAATTTAATATTACAGATTGTTGTCGTGAGCATAGTTTAATAATATAAATTAATATTATAAATCTATTTGTAATTTGGATGTCATTTTTTGGTTAGAGTATTTGTTTAAGGACATTTTTTTTTTTAGTAATTGGTTTAACCCATTTTGGATTAGAAAATCTATTTACATAATGTTGTTGTGAGGGGCTTAATTAATGTTGCGTATGAACGGTAGTGGTATTTTAGTATGTATAAATAGGGTAATAGATAATTAGATTAGTAGATAATAGAATTAGGGAGCATTAAAACTGAGGCATGACAACGTGTTGAATTGGTGTGATTGACAAATGTCATGATTGTGGTCATGTTAACTTGCGTTTTTAAGTATTAATTAATAGATTGGGGGGGGGGGGAGGGTAAATAGATAATAGAATAGTAGAATAATAGATTAGGGGAGCATTAATGAGGCGATGAACAAGTGTTGAATTGTGTGATTTGGGACAAATGTTCATGATGTGGTCATGTTAACACTGCGTTTTAGTATAATTAATAGAATAGATGGTTCATCAGTACTATATATAATACGGTACCTAATATCCTTAAATTAATAAGAATAAACTTAATGTATAATGCAACTTCACAAAAATATATATTGCGTCCTATATTATAATTTCTTTTAAGAAATATATTCCCTCTGTTTGAAAAAACAATAAAAAAAAAATAACATGTTAGTTTAAATTTTAAATAATTAATTTGAAAAAACTCTAATAAAAGTAAATCAACAATATTTTTTTTTCATTTTAATTAATATAAAAATTATCTAATGTAAATTATTTTTGAAAGTGCTTCTTAGTGAGTAAATTTTAAAACTTTTTTTAATACTTACTATCTAGTCGCATCCAATGTTTAAACTTTTTAAACTTGGTTTTAGAAAAATTAAAAATGAGACGTCTATTTTTTGTATATAACAAAGACTCAGAGAGAAATAAATATTTTTAAATTTTAATTGATATGAATCTCCATTTGATTTTAGTCATATATCAATTATGAAATATATTATAAAAAAACTAAAAGTATTTCTAATTATTATATTTATTATTTTTCAAAATCATGTTTAACCTTTAAATTTAAAACTATGTTTAAAATTTAAATGTAAGTTCTAAATAAAATTTAAAAAGCTAGTTTGAGACATCTACAAAACCCAATAAATAAAATAAAATTAAAGATAATATGGGTCAACAATTAGGAAAATTTAGCGAGACCTTCAAACTTGTATATTTTATAATTCTAATATGGTCATGTTGTATACGTAAATATTATATTTTTTTATTTTTCCTACCAAAAATCTAAATATTTGTGTCAATTATATGTGTATATGTATATTTATTTTTTCTTTTTCCTACCAAAATCTAATTATTTGTGTCAATTAAGGGATCTAAGGGTTTCTAAAATAAGTTAAAAAGCTCATTTCTCAAATTAACTTTATTAACTAATTTTGAATTATAAGCATCTCAAATTAACTTTAATAATTAAATTTTTAATAATTATAAGTTAAATAAATTAAACTAATTTGAATTTAAAACTAATTTTGAAATTATAATTTTAATAATTAATAAAGATTAAATTAATTAAACTAATTTTGAATTTAAAAAGGCAGCTCAAATTAACTTTAATAATTATAAAAAATTAATAATTTTTAAGTAATTGGGTAAGTTAAAATAAATTAAACTAATTTTGAATTTAAAAGCATCTCAAATTAACTTTAAAACGGTTAAATTTAATTTTATATTTTGAAACGGAGAGTAATAATTAGTTTTTGTTCGATATTTAGTTAAAATTAGAAAGAAAAAAAATATTTCAGAATGTGACTTGAAGTTAACAGCAGTGTAACAAATGAGGCAGAAGTTGATGAATGGTGATTGGTGGGTGTATCCCGTCGGTCTGTTTGTTTTAAGCTTTTCTGGGACGATGATGGTGTTGAAAAGACTGAGACACATATCTATTAATTGTAATTGTTTTAGAGAGAACTAAATATGATTAACTAGGTTTAATCTCATAACCATACGGGTTGCCAAAACCATTTTTACTATATTATAAATAGGTTTATACAGTTTTAATTTTTTATTTGTCCCATAAATATTATTTTATAATTTCAAATCAACTATAATTATTTTTTGTCAGATCTACAGACAAGGGTTCTTTTTGAAGGATATGCTTTAGTCCCCAGGGCTACATCTTAGCCTTGATAAACGAGGTTAATTGTTTCAATTCTCTTTATTATTCATTTTCAACAGTAGTATGTATGAAGAAAACAAATTGTGACAATATCGGATTAAAATTATTTTTTATTTATTAGTTCTCGTAATTTTAATAGGATTCAAAATCTCCAAATTTTAATAAGATTTAAATTACTAAAATTTTAAAATGCAGTTATATAAATTAGTGTATATCATGTGTATATTTTAAATTATTCAAATATTAAAATGCAGTTAAAAGTTTTAAAATTTTAAAAAATTTTTAAATTAGTTGTATATCTTGTGTATATGCTTAAATTATTAAAATATTTAAATTAGTGTATATCCAACCCAATTAGGGTATATCCATCCCAATTATTTCTAGATAAAATTTTTAAAATGTAGTTACACATAAAAGATTTATATTGTATGGTACTTGAAGTGCAACCAATGATGTATATCCTATATTTATTTTAAAAGTTTTAAATTTATTAATATTTTAAAATGCAGGTTAAGATAATAAGATAGTATATTGTTTGGTACAACCCTGCGCTGGTGCGGAGAGCATTATTTATTTTTTTATTTTTAAATATTTATATATGTAATTAATAAATTAAATTATTAATAAGAATATGGTATATTTGTAAATTGAAAATTTTATCTGGACAAATGGATATACAATAAAACCCAATTATGGACGATAAAAAAATTCAAACAAATCAAATTATTGGATAATATCAAATTATTTGTGCATTTATAGGTTATTTGCAAAAATGGGAATAGTAAAAAAAATATTATAAATACAAATTATTGGATTATATCAATTTGGAATTGCTGCAATATTGGGAATATAATATCAATTTAGATTTGTTATGCAGTTACATTATTTATGGGATTATGTTACATTTTTTTTTTTTTTTTATGTGAGTATAGAACTAAAAAAGAGTAATATACAACTGACACCTCTTGTAGAATAATTATAATAATAAACACTTGTCACCAC
>JAVJAP010000066.1:0-96691 GCA_034770075.1 Aralia elata
CTATCGCGTTCAAAACGATGTGTACATCTCACACAATTCTTGATTTAGGGAGACCTTCTTATTGGTTCATTAGTTCCTTCAAATTGTCAAAGAAAGAGGTGATTAGGAGTCTTATTACTTCGTTCTAGTTTGATTAGCATCTAAAGGAGCAATCTCATCACTATCGCGTTCAAAACGATGTGTACATCTCACACAAGTCTTGATTTAGGGAGACCTTCTTATTGGTTCATTAGTTCCTTCAAATTCTCAAAGAAAGAGGTGATTAGGAGTCTTATTACTTCGTTCTAGTTTGATTAGCATCTAAAGGAGCAATCTCATCACTATCGCGTTCAAAACGATGTGTACATCTCACACAAGTCTTGATTTAGGGAGACCTTCTTATTGGTTCATTAGTTCCTTCAAATTGTCAAAGAAAGAGGTGATTAGGAGTCTTATTACTTCGTTCTAGTTTGATTAGCATCTAAAGGAGCAATCTCATCACTATCGCGTTCAAAACGATGTGTACATCTCACACAAGTCTTGATTTAGGGAGACCTTCTTATTGTTTCGTTAGTTCCTTCAAATTGTCAAAGAAATAGGTGATTAGGAGTCTTATTCCTTCGTTCTAGTTTGATTAGCATCTAAAGGAGCAATATCATCACTATCGCGTTCAAATTCAAAACGATGTGTACATCTCACACAAGTCTTGATTTAGGGAGACCTTCCTATTGGTTCATTAGTTCCTTCAAATTGTCAAAGAAAGAGGTGATTAGGAGTCATATTACTTCGTTCTAGTTTGATTAGCATCTAAAGGAGCAATCTCATCACTATCGCGTTCAAAACGATGTGTACATCTCACACAAGTCTTGATTTAGGGAGACCTTCTTATTGTTTCGTTAGTTTCCTTCAAATTGTCAAAGAAAGAGGTGATTAGGAGTCTTATTACTTCGTTCTAGTTTGACTAGCATCTAAAGGAGCAATCTCATCACTATCGCATTCAAAACGATGTGTACATCTCACACAATTCTTGATTTAGGGAGACCTTCTTATTGGTTCATTAGTTCCTTCAAATTGTCAAAGAAAGAGGTGATTAGGAGTCATATTACTTCGTTCTAGTTTGATTAGCATCTAAAGGAGCAATCTCATCACTATCGCGTTCAAAACGATGTGTACATCTCACACAAGTCTCGATTTAGGGAGACCTTCTTATTGGTTCATTAGTTTCCTTCAAATTGTCAAAGAAAGAGGTGATTAGGAGTCTTATTACTTCGTTCTAGTTTGATTAGCATCTAAAGGAGCAATCTCATCACTATCGCGTTCAAAACGATGTGTACATCTCACACAAGTCTTGATTTAGGGAGACCTTCTTATTGGTTCATTAGTTCCTTCAAATTGTCAAAGAAAGAGGTGATTAGGAGTCTTATTACTTCGTTCTAGTTTGACTAGCATCTAAAGGAGCAATCTCATCACTATCGCGTTCAAAACGATGTGTACATCTCACACAAGTCTTGATTTAGGGAGACCTTCTTATTGGTTCATTAGTTCCTTCAAATTGTCAAAGAAAGAGGTGATTAGGAGTCTTATTACTTCGTTCTAGTTTGATTAGCATCTAAAGGAGCAATCTCATCACTATCGCGTTCAAAACGATGTGTACATCTCACACAAGTCTTGATTTAGGGAGACCTTCTTATTGGTTCATTAGTTTCCTTCAAATTGTCAAAGAAAGAGGTGATTAGGAGTCTTATTACTTCGTTCTAGTTTGATTAGCATCTAAAGGAGCAATCTCATCACTATCGCGTTCAAAACAATGTGTACATCTCACACAAGTCTTGATTTAGGGAGACCTTCTTATTGGTTCATTAGTTTCCTTCAAATTGTCAAAGAAAGAGGTGATTAGGAGTCTTATTACTTCGTTCTAGTTTGATTAGCATCTAAAGGAGCAATCTCATCACTATCGCGTTCAAAACGATGTGTACATCTCACACAATTCTTGATTTAGGGAGACCTTCTTATTGGTTCATTAGTTCCTTCAAATTGTCAAAGAAAGAGGTGATTAGGAGTCTTATTACTTCGTTCTAGTTTGATTAGCATCTAAAGGAGCAATCTCATCACTATCGCGTTCAAAACGATGTGTACATCTCACACAAGTCTTGATTTAGGGAGACCTTCTTATTGGTTCATTAGTTTCCTTCAAATTGTCAAAGAAAGAGGTGATTAGGAGTCTTATTACTTCGTTCTAGTTTGATTAGCATCTAAAGGAGCAATCTCATCACTATCGCGTTCAAAACAATGTGTACATCTCACACAAGTCTTGATTTAGGGAGACCTTCTTATTGGTTCATTAGTTCCTTCAAATTGTCAAAGAAAGAGGTGATTAGGAGTCTTATTACTTCGTTCTAGTTTGACTAGCATCTAAAGGAGCAATCTCATCACTATCGCGTTCAAAACGATGTGTACATCTCACACAATTCTTGATT
The DNA here is from genome assembly GCA_034770075.1 of Aralia elata. Taxonomy (NCBI): domain Eukaryota; kingdom Viridiplantae; phylum Streptophyta; class Magnoliopsida; order Apiales; family Araliaceae; genus Aralia; species Aralia elata. The sequence goes on from JAVJAP010000066.1 coordinate 2,457, forward strand.
TAGGGAGACCTTCTTATTGGTTCATTAGTTCCTTCAAATTGTCAAAGAAAGAGGTGATTAGGAGTCTTATTACTTCGTTCTAGTTTGACTAGCATCTAAAGGAGCAATCTCATCACTATCGCGTTCAAAACGATGTGTACATCTCACACAATTCTTGATTTAGGGAGACCTTCTTATTGGTTCATTAGTTCCTTCAAATTGTCAAAGAAAGAGGTGATTAGGAGTCTTATTACTTCGTTCTAGTTTGATTAGCATCTAAAGGAGCAATCTCATCACTATCGCGTTCAAAACGATGTGTACATCTCACACAAGTCTTGATTTAGGGAGACCTTCTTATTGGTTCATTAGTTCCTTCAAATTGTCAAAGAAAGAGGTGATTAGGAGTCTTATTACTTCGTTCTAGTTTGATTAGCATCTAAAGGAGCAATCTCATCACTATCGCGTTCAAAACAATGTGTACATCTCACACAAGTCTTGATTTAGGGAGACCTTCTTATTGGTTCATTAGTTCCTTCAAATTGTCAAAGAAAGAGGTGATTAGGAGTCTTATTACTTCGTTCTAGTTTGACTAGCATCTAAAGGTGCAATCTCATCACTATCGCGTTCAAAACGATGTGTACATCTCACACAATTCTTGATTTAGGGAGACCTTCTTATTGGTTCATTAGTTCCTTCAAATTGTCAAAGAAAGAGGTGATTAGGAGTCTTATTACTTCGTTCTAGTTTGATTAGCATCTAAAGGAGCAATCTCATCACTATCGCGTTCAAAACGATGTGTACATCTCACACAAGTCTTGATTTAGGGAGACCTTCTTATTGGTTCATTAGTTCCTTCAAATTGTCAAAGAAAGAGGTGATTAGGAGTCTTATTACTTCGTTCTAGTTTGATTAGCATCTAAAGGAGCAATCTCATCACTATCGCGTTCAAAACGATGTGTACATCTCACACAAGTCTTGATTTAGGGAGACCTTCTTATTGGTTCATTAGTTTCCTTCAAATTGTCAAAGAAAGAGGTGATTAGGAGTCTTATTACTTCGTTCTAGTTTGATTAGCATCTAAAGGAGCAATCTCATCACTATCGCGTTCAAAACGATGTGTACATCTCACACAAGTCTTGATTTAGGGAGACCTTCTTATTGGTTCATTAGTTCCTTCAAATTGTCAAAGAAAGAGGTGATTAGGAGTCTTATTACTTCGTTCTAGTTTGATTAGCATCTAAAGGAGCAATCTCATCACTATCGCGTTCAAAACGATGTGTACATCTCACACAAGTCTTGATTTAGGGAGACCTTCTTATTGGTTCCTTAGTTTCCTTCAAATTGTCAAAGAAAGAGGTGATTAGGAGTCATATTACTTCGTTCTAGTTTGATTAGCATCTAAAGGAGCAATCTCATCACTATCGCGTTCAAAACGATGTGTACATCTCACACAATTCTTGATTTAGGGAGACCTTCTTATTGGTTCATTAGTTCCTTCAAATTGTCAAAGAAAGAGGTGATTAGGAGTCTTATTACTTCGTTCTAGTTTGATTAGCATCTAAAGGAGCAATCTCATCACTATCGCGTTCAAAACGATGTGTACATCTCACACAAGTCTTGATTTAGGGAGACCTTCTTATTGGTTCATTAGTTTCCTTCAAATTGTCAAAGAAAGAGGTGATTAGGAGTCTTATTACTTCGTTCTAGTTTGATTAGCATCTAAAGGAGCAATCTCATCACTATCGCGTTCAAAACAATGTGTACATCTCACACAAGTCTTGATTTAGGGAGACCTTCTTATTGGTTCATTAGTTCCTTCAAATTGTCAAAGAAAGAGGTGATTAGGAGTCTTATTACTTCGTTCTAGTTTGATTAGCATCTAAAGGAGCAATCTCATCACTATCGCGTTCAAAACGATGTGTACATCTCACACAATTCTTGATTTAGGGAGACCTTCTTATTGGTTCATTAGTTCCTTCAAATTGTCAAAGAAAGAGGTGATTAGGAGTCTTATTACTTCGTTCTAGTTTGACTAGCATCTAAAGGTGCAATCTCATCACTATCGCATTCAAAACAATGTGTACATCTCACACAAGTCTTGATTTAGGGAGACATTCTTATTGGTTCCTTAGTTCCTTCAAATTGTCAAAGAAAGAGGTGATTAGGAGTCTTATTACTTCGTTCTAGTTTGACTAGCATCTAAAGGTGCAATCTCATCACTATCGCGTTCAAAACGATGTGTACATCTCACACAATTCTTGATTTAGGGAGACCTTCTTATTGGTTCCTTAGTTCCCTTCAAATTGTCAAAGAAAGAGGTGATTAGGAGTCTTATTACTTCGTTCTAGTTTGATTAGCATCTAAAGGAGCAATCTCATCACTATCGCGTTCAAAACGATGTGTACATCTCACACAAGTCTTGATTTAGGGAGACCTTCTTATTGTTTCTTTAGTTTCCTTCAAATTGTCAAAGAAAGAGGTGATTAGGAGTCTTATTACTTCGTTCTAGTTTGATTAGCATCTAAAGGAGCAATCTCATCACTATCGCGTTCAAAACGATGTGTACATCTCACACAATTCTTGATTTAGGGAGACCTTCTTATTGGTTCATTAGTTCCTTCAAATTGTCAAAGAAAGAGGTGATTAGGAGTCTTATTACTTCGTTCTAGTTTGATTAGCATCTAAAGGAGCAATCTCATCACTATCGCGTTCAAAACGATGTGTACATCTCACACAATTCTTGATTTAGGGAGACCTTCTTATTGGTTCATTAGTTTCCTTCAAATTATCAAAGAAAGAGGTGATTAGGAGTCTTATTACTTCGTTCTAGTTTGATTAGCATCTAAAGGAGCAATCTCATCACTATCGCGTTCAAAACGATGTGTACATCTCACACAAGTCTTGATTTAGGGAGACCTTCTTATTGGTTCATTAGTTCCTTCAAATTGTCAAAGAAAGAGGTGATTAGGAGTCTTATTACTTCGTTCTAGTTTGATTAGCATCTAAAGGAGCAATCTCATCACTATCGCGTTCAAAACGATGTGTACATCTCACACAATTCTTGATTTAGGGAGACCTTCTTATTGGTTCATTAGTTCCTTCAAATTGTCAAAGAAAGAGGTGATTAGGAGTCTTATTACTTCGTTCTAGTTTGATTAGCATCTAAAGGAGCAATCTCATCACTATCGCGTTCAAAACGATGTGTACATCTCACACAAGTCTTGATTTAGGGAGACCTTCTTATTGTTTCGTTAGTTTCCTTCAAATTGTCAAAGAAAGAGGTGATTAGGAGTCTTATTACTTCGTTCTAGTTTGATTAGCATCAGAAGGAGCAATCTCATCACTATCGCGTTCAAAACAATGTGTACATCTCACACAAGTCTTGATTTAGGGAGACCTTCTTATTGGTTCATTAGTTCCTTCAAATTGTCAAAGAAAGAGGTGATTAGGAGTCTTATTACTTCGTTCTAGTTTGACTAGCATCTAAAGGTGCAATCTCATCACTATCGCGTTCAAAACGATGTGTACATCTCACACAATTCTTGATTTAGGGAGACCTTCTTATTGGTTCATTAGTTCCTTCAAATTGTCAAAGAAAGAGGTGATTAGGAGTCTTATTACTTCGTTCTAGTTTGATTAGCATCTAAAGGAGCAATCTCATCACTATCGCGTTCAAAACGATGTGTACATCTCACACAATTCTTGATTTAGGGAGACCTTCTTATTGGTTCATTAGTTCCTTCAAATTGTCAAAGAAAGAGGTGATTAGGAGTCTTATTACTTCGTTCTAGTTTGATTAGCATCTAAAGGAGCAATCTCATCACTATCGCGTTCAAAACGATGTGTACATCTCACACAAGTCTTGATTTAGGGAGACCTTCTTATTGGTTCATTAGTTTCCTTCAAATTGTCAAAGAAAGAGGTGATTAGGAGTCTTATTACTTCGTTCTAGTTTGATTAGCATCAAAAGGAGCAATCTCATCACTATCGCGTTCAAAACGATGTGTACATCTCACACAAGTCTTTATTTAGGGAGACCTTCTTATTGGTTCCTTAGTTTATTCAAATTGTCAAAGAAAGAGGTGATTAGGAGTCATATTACTTCGTTCTAGTTTGATTAGCATCTAAAGGAGCAATCTCATCACTATCGCGTTCAAAACGATGTGTACATCTCACACAATTCTTGATTTAGGGAGACCTTCTTATTGGTTCATTAGTTCCTTCAAATTGTCAAAGAAAGAGGTGATTAGGAGTCTTATTACTTCGTTCTAGTTTGATTAGCATCTAAAGGAGCAATCTCATCACTATCGCGTTCAAAACGATGTGTACATCTCACACAAGTCTTGATTTAGGGAGACCTTCTTATTGGGTCATTAGTTTCCTTCAAATTGTCAAAGAAAGAGGTGATTAGGAGTCTTATTACTTCGTTCTAGTTTGATTAGCATCTAAAGGAGCAATCTCATCACTATCGCGTTCAAAACGATGTGTACATCTCACACAAGTCTTGATTTAGGGAGACCTTCTTATTGGTTCATTAGTTTCCTTCAAATTGTCAAAGAAAGAGGTGATTAGGAGTCTTATTACTTCGTTCTAGTTTGATTAGCATCTAAAGGAGCAATCTCATCACTATCGCGTTCAAAACGATGTGTACATCTCACACAAGTCTTGATTTAGGGAGACCTTCTTATTGGTTCATTAGTTTCCTTCAAATTGTCAAAGAAAGAGGTGATTAGGAGTCTTATTACTTCGTTCTAGTTTGATTAGCATCTAAAGGAGCAATCTCATCACTATCGCGTTCAAAACGATGTGTACATCTCACACAATTCTTGATTTAGGGAGACCTTCTTATTGGTTCATTAGTTCCTTCAAATTGTCAAAGAAAGAGGTGATTAGGAGTCTTATTACTTCGTTCTAGTTTGATTAGCATCTAAAGGAGCAATCTCATCACTATCGCGTTCAAAACGATGTGTACATCTCACACAAGTCTTGATTTAGGGAGACCTTCTTATTGGTTCATTAGTTTCCTTCAAATTGTCAAAGAAAGAGGTGATTAGGAGTCTTATTACTTCGTTCTAGTTTGATTAGCATCTAAAGGAGCAATCTCATCACTATCGCGTTCAAAACGATGTGTACATCTCACACAAGTCTTGATTTAGGGAGACCTTCTTATTGGTTCATTAGTTCCTTCAAATTGTCAAAGAAAGAGGTGATTAGGAGTCTTATTACTTCGTTCTAGTTTGACTAGCATCTAAAGGTGCAATCTCATCACTATCGCGTTCAAAACGATGTGTACATCTCACACAATTCTTGATTTAGGGAGACCTTCTTATTGGTTCATTAGTTCCTTCAAATTGTCAAAGAAAGAGGTGATTAGGAGTCTTATTACTTCGTTCTAGTTTGATTAGCATCTAAAGGAGCAATCTCATCACTATCGCGTTCAAAACGATGTGTACATCTCACACAAGTCTTGATTTAGGGAGACCTTCTTATTGTTTCGTTAGTTTCCTTCAAATTGTCAAAGAAAGAGGTGATTAGGAGTCTTATTACTTCGTTCTAGTTTGATTAGCATCTAAAGGAGCAATCTCATCACTATCGCGTTCAAAACGATGTGTACATCTCACACAAGTCTTGATTTAGGGAGACCTTCTTATTGGTTCATTAGTTCCTTCAAATTGTCAAAGAAAGAGGTGATTAGGAGTCTTATTACTTCGTTCTAGTTTGATTAGCATCTAAAGGAGCAATCTCATCACTATCGCGTTCAAAACGATGTGTACATCTCACACAAGTCTTGATTTAGGGAGACCTTCTTATTGTTTCTTTAGTTTACTTCAAATTGTCAAAGAAAGAGGTGATTAGGAGTCTTATTACTTCGTTCTAGTTTGATTAGCATCTAAAGGAGCAATCTCATCACTATCGCGTTCAAAACGATGTGTACATCTCACACAAGTCTTGATTTAGGGAGACCTTCTTATTGGTTCATTAGTTCCTTCAAATTGTCAAAGAAAGAGGTGATTAGGAGTCATATTACTTCGTTCTAGTTTGATTAGCATCTAAAGGAGCAATCTCATCACTATCGCGTTCAAAACGATGTGTACATCTCACACAATTCTTGATTTAGGGAGACCTTCTTATTGGTTCATTAGTTTCCTTCAAATTGTCAAAGAAAGAGGTGATTAGGAGTCTTATTACTTCGTTCTAGTTTGATTAGCATCTAAAGGAGCAATCTCATCACTATCGCGTTCAAAACGATGTGTACATCTCACACAAGTCTTGATTTAGGGAGACCTTCTTATTGTTTCGTTAGTTTCCTTCAAATTGTCAAAGAAAGAGGTGATTAGGAGTCTTATTACTTCGTTCTAGTTTGACTAGCATCTAAAGGTGCAATCTCATCACTATCGCGTTCAAAACGATGTGTACATCTCACACAATTCTTGATTTAGGGAGACCTTCTTATTGGTTCATTAGTTCCTTCAAATTGTCAAAGAAAGAGGTGATTAGGAGTCTTATTACTTCGTTCTAGTTTGATTAGCATCTAAAGGAGCAATCTCATCACTATCGCGTTCAAAACGATGTGTACATCTCACACAAGTCTCGATTTAGGGAGACCTTCTTATTGGTTCATTAGTTTCCTTCAAATTGTCAAAGAAAGAGGTGATTAGGAGTCTTATTACTTCGTTCTAGTTTGATTAGCATCTAAAGGAGCAATCTCATCACTATCGCGTTCAAAACGATGTGTACATCTCACACAAGTCTTGATTTAGGGAGACCTTCTTATTGGTTCGTTAGTTTCCTTCAAATTGTCAAAGAAAGAGGTGATTAGGAGTCTTATTACTTCGTTCTAGTTTGATTAGCATCTAAAGGAGCAATCTCATCACTATCGCGTTCAAAACGATGTGTACATCTCACACAAGTCTTGATTTAGGGAGACCTTCTTATTGGTTCATTAGTTCCTTCAAATTGTCAAAGAAAGAGGTGATTAGGAGTCTTATTACTTCGTTCTAGTTTGACTAGCATCTAAAGGTGCAATCTCATCACTATCGCGTTCAAAACGATGTGTACATCTCACACAATTCTTGATTTAGGGAGACCTTCTTATTGTTTCGTTAGTTTCCTTCAAATTGTCAAAGAAAGAGGTGATTAGGAGTCTTATTACTTCGTTCTAGTTTGATTAGCATCAGAAGGAGCAATCTCATCACTATCGCGTTCAAAACAATGTGTACATCTCACACAAGTCTTGATTTAGGGAGACCTTCTTATTGGTTCATTAGTTTCCTTCAAATTATCAAAGAAAGAGGTGATTAGGAGTCTTATTACTTCGTTCTAGTTTGATTAGCATCTAAAGGAGCAATCTCATCACTATCGCGTTCAAAACGATGTGTACATCTCACACAAGTCTTGATTTAGGGAGACCTTCTTATTGGTTCATTAGTTCCTTCAAATTGTCAAAGAAAGAGGTGATTAGGAGTCTTATTACTTCGTTCTAGTTTGACTAGCATCTAAAGGTGCAATCTCATCACTATCGCGTTCAAAACGATGTGTACATCTCACACAATTCTTGATTTAGGGAGACCTTCTTATTGGTTCATTAGTTCCTTCAAATTGTCAAAGAAAGAGGTGATTAGGAGTCTTATTACTTCGTTCTAGTTTGATTAGCATCTAAAGGAGCAATCTCATCACTATCGCGTTCAAAACGATGTGTACATCTCACACAAGTCTTGATTTAGGGAGACCTTCTTATTGTTTCGTTAGTTTCCTTCAAATTGTCAAAGAAAGAGGTGATTAGGAGTCTTATTACTTCGTTCTAGTTTGATTAGCATCTAAAGGAGCAATCTCATCACTATCGCGTTCAAAACAATGTGTACATCTCACACAAGTCTTGATTTAGGGAGACCTTCTTATTGGTTCATTAGTTTCCTTCAAATTGTCAAAGAAAGAGGTGATTAGGAGTCTTATTACTTCGTTCTAGTTTGATTAGCATCTAAAGGAGCAATCTCATCACTATCGCGTTCAAAACGATGTGTACATCTCACACAATTCTTGATTTAGGGAGACCTTCTTATTGGTTCATTAGTTCCTTCAAATTGTCAAAGAAAGAGGTGATTAGGAGTCATATTACTTCGTTCTAGTTTGATTAGCATCTAAAGGAGCAATCTCATCACTATCGCGTTCAAAACGATGTGTACATCTCACACAAGTCTTGATTTAGGGAGACCTTCTTATTGGTTCATTAGTTCCTTCAAATTGTCAAAGAAAGAGGTGATTAGGAGTCATATTACTTCGTTCTAGTTTGATTAGCATCTAAAGGAGCAATCTCATCACTATCGCGTTCAAAACGATGTGTACATCTCACACAATTCTTGATTTAGGGAGACCTTCTTATTGGTTCATTAGTTCCTTCAAATTGTCAAAGAAAGAGGTGATTAGGAGTCTTATTACTTCGTTCTAGTTTGATTAGCATCTAAAGGAGCAATCTCATCACTATCGCGTTCAAAACGATGTGTACATCTCACACAAGTCTCGATTTAGGGAGACCTTCTTATTAGTTCATTAGTTTCCTTCAAATTGTCAAAGAAAGAGGTGATTAGGAGTCTTATTACTTCGTTCTAGTTTGATTAGCATCTAAAGGAGCAATCTCATCACTATCGCGTTCAAAACGATGTGTACATCTCACACAAGTCTTGATTTAGGGAGACCTTCTTATTAGTTCATTAGTTTCCTTCAAATTGTCAAAGAAAGAGGTGATTAGGAGTCATATTACTTCGTTCTAGTTTGATTAGCATCTAAAGGAGCAATCTCATCACTATCGCGTTCAAAACGATGTGTACATCTCACACAAGTCTTGTTTTAGGGAGACCTTCTTATTGGTTCCTTAGTTTCTTCAAATTGTCAAAGAAAGAGGTGATTAGGAGTCTTATTACTTCGTTCTAGTTTGATTAGCATCTAAAGGAGCAATCTCATCACTATCGCGTTCAAAACGATGTGTACATCTCACACAAGTCTTGATTTAGGGAGACCTTCTTATTGGTTCATTAGTTCCTTCAAATTGTCAAAGAAAGAGGTGATTAGGAGTCTTATTACTTCGTTCTAGTTTGACTAGCATCTAAAGGTGCAATCTCATCACTATCGCGTTCAAAACGATGTGTACATCTCACACAATTCTTGATTTAGGGAGACCTTCTTATTGGTTCATTAGTTCCTTCAAATTGTCAAAGAAAGAGGTGATTAGGAGTCTTATTACTTCGTTCTAGTTTGATTAGCATCTAAAGGAGCAATCTCATCACTATCGCGTTCAAAACGATGTGTACATCTCACACAATTCTTGATTTAGGGAGACCTTCTTATTGGTTCATTAGTTCCTTCAAATTGTCAAAGAAAGAGGTGATTAGGAGTCTTATTACTTCGTTCTAGTTTGATTAGCATCTAAAGGAGCAATCTCATCACTATCGCGTTCAAAACGATGTGTACATCTCACACAAGTCTTGATTTAGGGAGACCTTCTTATTGTTTCGTTAGTTTCCTTCAAATTGTCAAAGAAAGAGGTGATTAGGAGTCTTATTACTTCGTTCTAGTTTGATTAGCATCTAAAGGAGCAATCTCATCACTATCGCGTTCAAAACGATGTGTACATCTCACACAAGTCTTGATTTAGGGAGACCTTCTTATTGGTTCAGTAGTTTCCTTCAAATTGTCAAAGAAAGAGGTGATTAGGAGTCTTATTACTTCGTTCTAGTTTGATTAGCATCTAAAGGAGCAATCTCATCACTATCGCGTTCAAAACGATGTGTACATCTCACACAATTCTTGATTTAGGGAGACCTTCTTATTGGTTCATTAGTTCCTTCAAATTGTCAAAGAAAGAGGTGATTAGGAGTCTTATTACTTCGTTCTAGTTTGATTAGCATCTAAAGGAGCAATCTCATCACTATCGCGTTCAAAACGATGTGTACATCTCACACAAGTCTTGATTTAGGGAGACCTTCTTATTGTTTCGTTAGTTTCCTTCAAATTGTCAAAGAAAGAGGTGATTAGGAGTCTTATTACTTCGTTCTAGTTTGATTAGCATCTAAAGGAGCAATCTCATCACTATCGCGTTCAAAACGATGTGTACATCTCACACAATTCTTGATTTAGGGAGACCTTCTTATTGGTTCATTAGTTCCTTCAAATTGTCAAAGAAAGAGGTGATTAGGAGTCTTATTACTTCGTTCTAGTTTGATTAGCATCTAAAGGAGCAATCTCATCACTATCGCGTTCAAAACGATGTGTACATCTCACACAAGTCTTGATTTAGGGAGACCTTCTTATTGTTTCATTAGTTTCCTTCAAATTGTCAAAGAAAGAGGTGATTAGGAGTCTTATTACTTCGTTCTAGTTTTATTAGCATCTAAAGGAGCAATCTCATCACTATCGCGTTCAAAACAATGTGTACATCTCACACAAGTTTTGATTTAGGGAGACCTTCTTATTGGTTCATTAATTTCCTTCAAATTGTCAAAGAAAGAGGTGATTAGGAGTCTTATTACTTCGTTCTAGTTTGACTAGCATCTAAAGGAGCAATCTCATCACTATCGCGTTCAAAACGATGTGTACATCTCACACAATTCTTGATTTAGGGAGACCTTCTTATTGGTTCATTAGTTTCCTTCAAATTGTCAAAGAAAGAGGTGATTAGGAGTCTTATTACTTCGTTCTAGTTTGATTAGCATCTAAAGGAGCAATCTCATCACTATCGCGTTCAAAACGATGTGTACATCTCACACAAGTCTTGATTTAGGGAGACCTTCTTATTGGTTCATTAGTTCCTTCAAATTGTCAAAGAAAGAGGTGATTAGGAGTCTTATTACTTCGTTCTAGTTTGATTAGCATCTAAAGGAGCAATCTCATCACTATCGCGTTCAAAACGATGTGTACATCTCACACAATTCTTGATTTAGGGAGACCTTCTTATTGGTTCATTAGTTCCTTCAAATTGTCAAAGAAAGAGGTGATTAGGAGTCTTATTACTTCGTTCTAGTTTGATTAGCATCTAAAGGAGCAATCTCATCACTATCGCGTTCAAAACGATGTGTACATCTCACATAAGTCTTGATTTAGGGAGACCTTCTTATTGGTTCATTAGTTCCTTCAAATTGTCAAAGAAAGAGGTGATTAGGAGTCTTATTACTTCGTTCTAGTTTGATTAGCATCTAAAGAAGCAATCTCATCACTATCGCGTTCAAAACGATGTGTACATCTCACACAAGTCTTCATTTAGGGAAACCTTCTTATTGGTTCATTAGTTCTTCAAATTATCAAAGAAAGAGGTGATTAGGAGTCTTATTACTTCGTTCTAGTTTGATTAGCATCTAAAGGAGCAATCTCATCACTATCGCGTTCAAAAACGATGTGTACATCTCACACAAGTCTTGATTTAGGGAGACCTTCTTATTGGTTCATTAGTTCCTTCAAATTGTCAAAGAAAGAGGTGATTAGGAGTCTTATTACTTCGTTCTAGTTTGATTAGCATCTAAAGGAGCAATCTCATCACTATCGCGTTCAAAACGATGTGTACATCTCACACAATTCTTGATTTAGGGAGACCTTCTTATTGGTTCATTAGTTCCTTCAAATTGTCAAAGAAAGAGGTGATTAGGAGTCTTATTACTTCGTTCTAGTTTGATTAGCATCTAAAGGAGCAATCTCATCACTATCGCGTTCAAAACGATGTGTACATCTCACACAAGTCTTGATTTAGGGAGACCTTCTTATTGGTTCATTAGTTCCTTCAAATTGTCAAAGAAAGAGGTGATTAGGAGTCTTATTACTTCGTTCTAGTTTGATTAGCATCTAAAGGAGCAATCTCATCACTATCGCGTTCAAAACGATGTGTACATCTCACACAAGTCTTGATTTAGGGAGACCTTCTTATTGGTTCATTAGTTCCTTCAAATTGTCAAAGAAAGAGGTGATTAGGAGTCTTATTACTTCGTTCTAGTTTGACTAGCATCTAAAGGTGCAATCTCATCACTATCGCGTTCAAAACGATGTGTACATCTCACACAATTCTTGATTTAGGGAGACCTTCTTATTGGTTCATTAGTTCCTTCAAATTGTCAAAGAAAGAGGTGATTAGGAGTCTTATTACTTCGTTCTAGTTTGACTAGCATCTAAAGGTGCAATCTCATCACTATCGCGTTCAAAACGATGTGTACATCTCACACAATTCTTGATTTAGGGAGACCTTCTTATTGGTTCATTAGTTCCTTCAAATTGTCAAAGAAAGAGGTGATTAGGAGTCTTATTACTTCGTTCTAGTTTGATTAGCATCTAAAGGAGCAATCTCATCACTATCGCGTTCAAAACGATGTGTACATCTCACACAAGTCTTGATTTAGGGAGACGTTCTTATTGTTTCGTTAGTTTCCTTCAAATTGTCAAAGAAAGAGGTGATTAGGAGTCTTATTACTTCGTTCTAGTTTGATTAGCATCAGAAGGAGCAATCTCATCACTATGGCGTTCAAAACGATGTGTACATCTCACACAAGTCTTGATTTAGGGAGACCTTCTTATTGGTTCATTAGTTCCTTCAAATTGTCAAAGAAAGAGGTGATTAGGAGTCTTATTACTTCGTTCTAGTTTGATTAGCATCTAAAGGAGCAATCTCATCACTATCGCGTTCAAAACGATGTGTACATCTCACACAAGTCTTGATTTAGGGAGACCTTCTTATTGGTTCATTAGTTTCCTTCAAATTGTCAAAGAAAGAGGTGATTATGAGTCTTATTACTTCGTTCATAGTCTTGACTTCTGTTTAGAGCCCCTCCGGCAACTCTAAGCGTGACCCAACTCGAAAACTATTTTTCTGGCCTTTATAGTATAGTCCGGTGACTTTGGTCATGTGTTCCTTCACTACTTTGTGAGTAGAGGAGCTATGCTCAGGTTCTTGGTTGGGGAGTTTGGATCTGATCTGGATTGGTGGTTTTGGGGTTGAATGGGGCTGTTTCGTGATGTTTTGCTGCGGTATGTTGGATGGATGGTGGTGCCTCGGTGTTATGGTGGTTTCCCTTTCTGGGTTATGCTTTGTGGCTATGTCATCCGGGTCTTGATTTTGGTCTCGCGAGCCTGTTCTGGGCATATTCTCATCTGATGCTTTGGTTCTTAAAATGCCAATATTGTTTTGCTTGCTTGAAATCACCTTGTTTTAATCTCACCTAGGCAGGGGGATATTGCCTAGAGGATGTGGGTCTCTCCAAAGAGCAGTGAGAGGCCTGGGCTTCACGGATTCTTCTTGGTGATTTTTTATGTTTGCTTTCTGCGGTATGTGTTTTCTAGTTCCTTTTCATCTGGGTCTGCGCTTTGATGGCTCGCGGCCTTTGCTTTTGGGGTTTGCTATTTGCTTTGTCTTGATCTGATTTGGTCAGCACTCTAGGAGTTCCTTTGCTACACCTTTATCCTATTCTACCATGGATCAAATTATTGGGTTGAGGGGCCTTTGATTTGTTTTTCCATAGTGTGCGTCGGCTGTTGGGTTAGTGTGGTGTCCTCCTGTTTACTTTTCTTTCTGTTCTTGGCAGAGTTCGTTGTAATTCCTCTTTGTTGGGCTCCCTAGTTTTGCGGTGATGTGGTGGTCCATTTGTTGGTGTTTTGTCTCCTTCTATCTTGATTCATCTTGCTGGACATTTTTATCTAGGGATGAGATCCTAGAGGCTCTTCACCGGGGCAATTTGATTCTATGTTTAGTGGGATTCTCCCCCTCTTTTGGATCCCTTTTCATCACTTCATGCTTTGGAGTTTGTGGCCGGATTTTTGGCTGCTTCGGTTATATGTTTCTTGTTGGTTTGGTGTTTTCTCGGGGTTTTTGTCTTACCCATGGTTTGGTTCATGATGGTTGGTCATTTCCATTAATTGATCTGCTTATTTGTTATGGTCAATTTTGGTTTGGGTCGATGCTTTGGGGATGTTCTTGGGCAGATTTTAGCTCTGTGTTTTTTAGTTCGGCGCATTTGGACGACTGTTATGTTGTTTGCACGGTTTGGGATGGCTGATTGTAGCTTGCCGGCATCCCCCTTTACTGTTCTTACAAATTAATTCTAGCTTGTGCTTCTTACTTATCCCAATAGTTAGATTCTTTCGCTGGTTATAGTGGTTTTGGTCCATTAAACTAAGCTTGTTTCCCCTGCTTGGATTAAATGTGATTTCATCCTTCTTTTTGGTCCGCTATTATGGTGTTGTGCTGGTGGTGGGTTTGTTTGCCGATCCATGGTGGTTTCTGGCGATGATGGTGGTTGTGTTATGCAGTCCCTTGCCGCTTGGCCCATTCTGCTGTTCCTTGCCGCCGGCCATCTTGTGTGTTGCCGGAGGTTGCTGATGGTCCCCCACGTGGGCTTGTCCCTATCATGTGATATAGCTGTTTTGGGGCACACAGTTTGGTTGGAGCTGTTTCCAGCTTTTGGTGTGTCCTTTGCTGAACTTTGTTGTCACGTGGGTGATCTTGATTTGTGGCCTTGGGCTGCTGTATTTTAGCTTAATTTGTTAGGCTGGTTCTTGTGCTACTTCAGCTGGACAACAATCTGATTTGGTGCCTCGTGGCCTGTCCATGCATGTTTGCTGCACTTTCTTCAATTGGGTCCCACGCGTTTAAAATGTTCCCCCTTGCTGACGATGCGCAGTGGGCTGCTGAATTCACGTGGGTCTGCCCATTAATGGGTCCCACCTTTTCAATCTGCTGATCATCGGTTGTTTTTTGTTCCCTAATTGCTGCTTCATGCGCTTTTTGCATTGTGGAGCTGTCACGGATTTCTCCTTGCCATGGGCCCAGTTGGTTTGAATGCTGAATTTGGTCTTGGGTCCATTAGGCTGTCTAAATTACTTTTTGTTTACTAGTATTGTTCTCTGTTTGCCCACCCACGGGTTGTATGTGTATCCTTATTGGCTGGGCTCACGGAGCTTTTATCGGGTGCAGCTGCTTTTGCCTATGTTGTTCCTTGTTTTAACAAGCGGGCCCCATATGCAGCGTAATTTGGTGTGACTATCAGCCTTTTCAGGACGTTATGTCGAGTTCTCTGCCTGTGATTCCACTATGTTGTTGCTAAATATCATTATCTATTTAGATATTGTTTCTTTAGCTGTTTTTTTTGCCTAACCTCGGGTTGTGAGGAAAAATTTAATTAAGTTAGGCATTGGTTTCCTAGTCTTTTCTAGGTGTTTTAGTCATCTCGGGAGAAGATGACTATGTTATGATCTTCATTGTAATATCTTTCGTTTTTTTGCATTTTTAATATACAAACAAATTTAGCAACAAAAAAAAAACGATGTGTACATCTCACACAAGTCTCGATTTAGGGAAACCTTATTATTGTTTCGTTAGTTTCCTTCAAATTATCAATGAAAGAGGAGATTAGGAGTCATATTACTTCATTCTAGTTTGATTAGCATCTAAAGGAGCAATCTCATCACTATGGCATTCAAAACGATATGTACATCTCACACAAGTCTCGATTCAGGGAGACCTTCTTAGTGGTTCCTTAGTTTCCTTCAAATTGTCAAAGAAAGAGGTGATTAGGAGTCATATTACTTCGTTCTAGTTTGATTAGCATCTAAAGGAGTAATATCATCACTATCGCGTTCAAAACGATGTGTACATCTCACACAAGTCTCGATTTAGGGAAGCCTTCTTATTGTTTCGATAGTTTCCTTCAAATTATCAAAGAAAGAGGTGATTAGGAGTCTTATTACTTCGTTCTAGTTTGATTAGCATCAGAAGGATCAATCTCATAACTATCGCGTTCAAAACAATGTTGATTTAGGGAGACCTTCTTATTGGTTCATTAGTTCCTTCAAATTGTCAAAGAAAGAGGTGATTATAACTCATATTACTTCGTTCTAGTTTGATTAGCATCTAAAGGAGAAATCTCATTACTATGGCGTTCAAAACGATGTGTACATCTCACACAAGTCTTGATTTAGGGAGACCTCTTATTGGTTCATTAGTTCCTTCAAATTGTCAAAGAAAGAGGTGATTAGGAGTCTTATTACTTCGTTCTAGTTTGATTAGCATCTAAAGGAGCAATCTCATCACTATCGCGTTCAAAACGATGTGTACATCTCGCACAAGTCTCGATTTAGGGAAGCCTTCTTATTCTTTCGTTAGTTTCCTTCAAATTATCAAAGAAAGAGGTGATTAGGAGACTTATTACTTCGTTCCAGTTTGATTAGCATCTAAAGGAGCAATCTCATCACTATCGTGTTCAAAACAATGTGTACATCTCACACAAGTCTCGATTTAGGGAAGCCTTCTTATTGTTTCGTTAGTTTCCTTCAAATTATCAAAGAAAGAGGTGATTAGGACTCTTACTACTTCGTTCTAGTTTGATTAGCATCAAAACGAGCAATCTCATAACTATCGCGTTCAAAACAATGTGTACGTCTCACACAAGTCTTGATTTAGGGAGACCTTCTTATTGGTTCATTAGTTCCTTCAAATTGTCAAAGAAAGAGGTGATTATGAGTCATATTACTTCGTTCTAGTTTGATTAGCATCTAAAGGAGCAATCTCATCACTATCGCGTTCAAAACGATGTGTACATCTCACACAAGTCTTGATTTAGGGAAGCCTTCTTATTGTTTCGTTAGTTTCCTTCAAATTATCAAAGAAAGAGGTGATTAGGAGTCTTATTACATCTTTCTAGTTTGATTAGCATTAGAAGGAGCAATCTCATCACTATCGCGTTCAAAACAATGTGTACATCTCACACAAGTCTTGATTTAGGGAGACCTTTTTATTGTTTCGTTAGTTTCCTTCAAATTATCAAAGAAAGAGGTGATTAGGAGTCTTATTACTTCGTTCTAGTTTGATTAGCATCTAAAGGAGAAATCTCATCACTATCGCGTTCAAAACGATGTGTACATCTCACACAAGTCTCGATTTAGGGAAGCCTTCTTATTGTTTCGTTAGTTTCCTTCAAATTGTCAAAGAAAGAGGTGATTAGGAGTCTTATTACTTCGTTCTAGTTTGATTAGCATCTAAAGGAGCAATCTCATCACTATCGCGTTCAAAACGATGTGTACATCTCACACAAGTCTCGATTTAGGGAAGCCTTCTTATTGTTTCGTTAGTTTTCTTCAAATTATCAAAGAAAGAGGTGATTAGGTGTCTTATTACTTCGTTCTAGTTTGATTAGCATCTAAAGGAGCAATCTCATCACTATCGCGTTCAAAACGATGTGTACATCTCACACAAGTCTCGATTTAGGGAGACCTTCTTATTGGTTCATTAGTTCCTTCAAATTGTTAAAGAAAGAGGTGATTAGGAGTCTTATTACTTCGTTTTAGTTTGATTAGCATCAGAAGGAGCAATCTCATCACTATCGCGTTGAAAACGATGTGTACATCTCACACAAGTCTCGATTTAGGGAGACCTTCTTATTGGTTCCTTAGTTTCCTTCAAATTGTCAAAGAAAGAGGTGATTAGGAGTCATATTACTTCATTCTAGTTTGATTAGCATCTAAAGGAGCAATCTCATCACTATCGCGTTCAAAACGATGTGTACATCTCACACAAGTCTCGATTTAGGGAAGCCTTCTTATTGTTTCGTTAGTTTCCTTCAAATTATCAAAGAAAGAGGTGATTAGGAGTCTTATTACTTCGTTCTAGTTTGATTAGCATCAGAAGGATCAATCTCATCACTATAGCGTTCAAAACGATGTGTACATCTCACACAAGTCTGGATTTCGGGAGACCTTTTTATTGTTTCATTAGTTCCTTTAAATTGTCAAAGAAAGAGGTGATTAGGAGTCTTATTACTTCGTTCTAGTTTGATTAGCATCTAAAGGAGAAATCTCATCACTATCGCCTTCAAAACAATGTGTACATCTCACACAAGTCTCGATTTAGGGAGACCTTCTTTTTGGTTCATTAGTTCCTTCAAATTGTCAAAGAAAGAGGTGATTAGGAGTCTTATTACTTCGTTCTAGTTTGATTAGCATCTAAAGGAGCAATCTCATCACTATCGCGTTCAAAACGATGTGTACATCTCACACAAGTCTCGATTTAGGGAAGCCTTCTTATTGTTTCGTTAGTTTCCTTCAAATTATCAAAGAAAGAGGTGATTAGGAGTCTTATTACTTCTTTCTAGTTTGATTAGCATCTAAAGGAGCAATCTCATCACTATCGCGTTCAAAACGATGTGTACATCTCACACAAGTCTCGATTTAGGGAAGCCTTCTTATTGTTTCGTTAGTTTCCTTCAAATTATCAAAGAAAGAGGTGATTAGGAGTCTTATTACTTCGTTCTAGTTTGATTAGCATCAAAAGGAGCAATCTCATCACTATCGCGTTCAAAACGATGTGTACATCTCACACAAGTCTTGATTTAGGGAGACCTTCTTATTGGTTCATTAGTTCCTTCAAATTGTCAAAGAAAGAGGTGATTAGGAGTCATATTACTTCGTTCTAGTTTGATTAGCATCTAAAGGAGCAATCTCATCACTATCGCGTTAAAAACGATGTGTACATCTCACACAAGTCTCGATTTAGGGAAGCCTTCTTATTGTTTCGTTAGTTTCCTTCAAATTATCAAAGAAAGAGGTGATTAGGAGTCTTATTACTTCGTTCTAGTTTGATTAGCATCAGAAGGAGCAATCTCATCACTATCGCGTTCAAAACGATGTGTACATCTCACACAAGTCTCGATTTAGGGAAGCCTTCTTATTGTTTCGTTAGTTTCCTTCAAATTATCAAAGAAAGAGGTGACTAGGAGTCTTATTACTTCGTTCTAGTTTGATTAGCATCTAAAGGAGCAATCTCATCACTATCGCGTTCAAAACGATGTGTACATCTCACACAAGTCTCGATTTAGGGAAGCCTTCTTATTGTTTCGTTAGTTTCCTTCAAATTATCAAAGAAAGAGGTGATTAGGAGTCTTATTACTTCGTTCTAGTTTGACTAGCATCAAAAGGAGCAATCTCATCACTATCGCGTTCAAAACGATGTGTACATCCATCTCACACAAGTCTCGATTTAGGGAAGCCTTCTTATTGTTTCGTTAGTTTCCTTCAAATTATCAAAGAAAGAGGTGATTAGGAGTCTTATTACTTCGTTCTAGTTTGATTAGCATCAGAAGGAGCAATCTCATCACTATCGTGTTCAAAACAATGTGTACATCTCACACAAGTCTTGATTTAGGGAGACCTTCTTATTGGTTCATTAGTTCCTTCAAATTGTCAAAGAAAGAGGTGATTATGAGTCATATTACTTCGTTCTAGTTTGATTAGCATCTAAAGGAGAAATCTCATCACTATCGCGTTCAAAAATGATGTGTACATCTCACACAAGTATTGTTTTAGGGAGACCTTCTTATTGTTTCGTTAGTTTCCTTCAAATTGTCAAAGAAAGAGGTGATTAGGAGTCTTATTACTTCGTTCTAGTTTGATTAGCATCTAAAGGAGCAATCTCATCACTATCGCGTTAAAAACGATGTGTACATCTCACACAAGTCTCGATTTAGGGAAGCCTTCTTATTGTTTCGTTAGTTTCCTTCAAATTGTCAAAGAAAGAGGTGATTAGGAGTCATATTACTTCATTCTAGTTTCATTAGCATCTAAAGGAGCAATCTCATCACTATCGCGTTCAAAACGATGTGTACATCTCACACAAGTCTCGATTTAGGGAGACCTTCTTATTGTTTCGTTAGTTTCCTTCAAATTGTCAAACAAAGAGGTGATTAGGAGTCATATTACTTCGTTCTAGTTTGATTAGCATCTAAAAGAGCAATATCATCACTATCGCGTTCAAAACGATGTGTACATCTCACACAAGTCTTTATTTAGGGAGACCTTCTTATTGGTTCATTAGTTCCTTCAAATTGTCAAAGAAAGAGGTGATTAGGAGTCTTATTACTTCGTTCTAGTTTGATTAGCATCAACAGGAGCAATCTCATCACTATCGCGTTCAAAACGATGTGTACATCTCACACAAGTCTCGATTTAGGGAAGCCTTCTTATTGTTTCGTTAGTTTCCTTCAAATTATCAAAGAAAGAGGTGATTAGGAGTCTTATTACTTCGTTCTAGTTTGATTAGCATCAGAAGGATCAATCTCATCACTATCGCATTCAAAACAATGAGTACATCTCACACAAGTCTCGATTTAGGGAGACCTTCTTATTAGTTCATTAGTTCCTTCAATTTGTTAAAGAAAGAGGTGATTTTATAGTTTGATTAGCATCTAAAGGAGCAATCTCATCACTATCGCGTTCAAAACTATGTGTACATCTCACACAAGTCTCGATTTAGGGAGACCTTCTTATTGGTTCATTAGTTCCTTCAAATTGTCAAAGAAAGAGGTGATTAGGAGTCTTATTACTTCGTTCTAGTTTGATTAGTATCTAAAGGAGCAATCTCATCAATATCGCGTTCAAAACGATTTGTACATCTCGCACAATTCTCGATTTAGGGAAGCCTTCTTATTGTTTCGTTAGTTTCCTTCAAATTATCAACGAAAGAGGTGATTAGGAGTCTTATTAGTTCGTTCTAGTTTGATTAGCATCAGAAGGAGCAATCTCATCAATATCGTGTTCAAAACAATGTGTACATCTCACACAAGTCTTGATTTAGGTAGACCTTCTTATTGTTTCGTTAGTTCCTTCAAATTGTCCAAGAAAGAGGTGATTATGAGTCATATTACTTCGTTCTAGTTTGATTAGCATCTAAAGGAGAAATCTCATCACTATGGCGTTCAAAACGATGTGTACATCTCACACAAGTTTTGATTTAGGGAGACCTCTTACTGATTCATTAGTTCCTTCAAATTGTCAAAGAAAGAGGTGATTAGGAGTCTTATTACTTTGTTCTAGTTTGATTAGCATCTAAAGGAGCAATCTCATCACTATCGCGTTAAAAACGATGTGTACATCTCACACAAGTCTCGATTTAGGGAAGCCTTCTTATTGTTTCGTTAGTTTCCTTCAAATTATCAAAGAAAGAGGTGATTAGGTGTCTTATTACTTCGTTCTAGTTTGATTAGCATCTAAAGGAGCAATCTCATCACTATCACGTTCAAAACGATGTGTACATCTCACACACTCGATTTAGGGAGACCTTCTTATTGTTTCCTTAGTTTCCTTCAAATTGTAAAACAAAGAAGTGATTATGAGTCATATTACTTCGTTCTAGTTTGATTAGCATCTAAAGGAGCAATCTCATCACTATGGCGTTTAAAACGATGTGTACATCTCACACAAGTCTCGATTCAGGGAGACCTTCTTAGTGGTTCCTTAGTTTCCTTCAAATTGTCAAAGAAAGAGGTGATTAGGAGTCATATTACTTCGTTCTAGTTTGATTAGCATCTAAAGGAGTAATATCATCACTATCGCGTTCAAAACGATGTGTACATCTCACACAAGTCTCGATTTAGGGAAGCCTTCTTATTGTTTCGATAGTTTCCTTCAAATTATCAAAGAAAGAGATGATTAGGAGTCTTATTACTTCGTTCTAGTTTGATTAGCATCAGAAGGATCAATGTCATAACTATCGCGTTCAAAACAATGTTGATTTAGGGAGACCTTCTTATTGGTTCATTAGTTCCTTCAAATTGTCAAAGAAAGAGGTGATTATAACTCATATTACTTCGTTCTATTTTGATTAGCATCTAAAGGAGCAATCTCATTACTATGACGTTCAAAACGATGTGTACATCTCACACAAGTCTTTATTTAGGGAGACCTTCTTATTGGTTCATTAGTTCCTTCAAATTGTCAAAGAAAGAGGTGATTAGGAGTCTTATTACTTCGTTCTAGTTTGATTAGCATCTAAAGGAGCAATATCATCACTATCGCGTTCAAAACGATGTGTACATCTCACACAAGTCTTTATTTAGGGAGACCTTCTTATTGGTTCATTAGTTCCTTCAAATTGTCAAAAAAAGAGGTGATTAGGAGTCATATTACTTCGTTCTAGTTTGATTAGCATCTAAAGGAGCAATCTCATCACTATCGCGTTAAAAACGATGTGTACATTTCACACAAGTCTCGATTTAGGGAAGCCTTCTTATTGTTTCGTTAGTTTCCTTCAAATCATCAAAGAAAGAGGTGATTAGGAGTCTTATTACTTCGTTCTAGTTTGATTAGCATCAGAAGGAGCAATCTCATCACTCTCGCGTTCATATTAAATGTATACATCTCACACAAGTCTCGATTTAGGGAAACCTTTTTATTGTTTCGTTAGTTTCCTTCAAATTATCAAATAAAAAGGTGACTAGGAGTCTTATTACTTCGTTCTAGTTTGATTAGCATCTAAAGGAGCAATCTCATCACAATCGCGTTCAAAACTATGTGTACATCTCACAGAAGTCTCGATTTAGGGAAGCCTTCTTATTGTTTCGTTAGTTTCCTTCAAATTATCAAAAAAAGAGGTGATTAGGAGTCATATTACTTCGTTCTAGTTTGATTAGTATCTAAAGGAGCAATCTCATCAATATCGCGTTCAAAACGATTTGTACATCTCGCACAAGTCTCGATTTAGGGAAGCCTTCTTATTGTTTCGTTAGTTTCCTTCAAATTATCAACGAAAGAGGTGATTAGGAGTCTTATTAGTTCGTTCTAGTTTGATTAGCATCAGAAGGACCAATCTCATCAATATCGTGTTCAAAACAATGTGTACATCTCACACAAGTCTTGATTTAGGTAGACCTTCTTATTGTTTCGTTAGTCCTTCAAATTGTCCAAGAAAGAGGTGATTATGAGTCATATTACTTAGTTCTAGTTTGATTAGCATCTAAAGGAGAAATCTCATCACTATGGCGTTCAAAACGATGTGTACATCTCACACAAGTCTTGATTTAGGGAGACCTCTTACTGGTTCATTAGTTCCTTCAAATTGTCAAAGAAAGAGGTGATTAGGAGTCTTATTACTTTGTTCAAGTTTGATTAGCTTCTAAAGGAACAATCTCATCACTATTGCGTTAAAAACGATGTGTACATCTCACACAAGTCTCGATTTAGGGAAGCCTTCTTATTGTTTCATTAGTTTCCTTCAAATTATCAAAGAAAGAGGTGATTAGGTGTCTTATTACTTCGTTCTAGTTTGATTAGCATCTAAAGGAGCAATCTCATCAATATCGCGTTCAAAACGATGTGTACATCTCACACACTCGATTTAGGGAGACCTTCTTATTGTTTCCTTAGTTTCCTTCAAATTGTCAAAGAAAGAGGTGATTAGGAGTCATATTACTTCGTTCTAGTTTGATTAGCATCTAAAGGAGCAATATCATTACTATCGCGTTCAAAACAATGTGTACATCTCGCACAAGTCTCGATTTGGGGATGCCTTATTATTGTTTCGTTAGTTTCCTTCAAATTATCAATGAAAGAGGTGATTAGGAGTCATATTACTTCGTTCTAGTTTGATTAGCATCTAAAGGAGCAATCTCATCACTATGGCGTTCAAAACGATGTGTACATCTCACACAAGTCTCGATTTAGGGAGACCTTCTTAGTGGTTCCTTAGTTTCCTTCAAATTGTCAAAGAAAGAGGTGATTAGGAGTCTTATTACTTCGTTCTTGTTTGATTAGCATCTAAAGGAGCAATCTCATCACTATCGCGTTCAAAACGTTGTGTACATCTCGCACAAGTCTAGATTTAGGGAAGCGTTCTTATTGTTTCGTTAGTTTCCTTCAAATTATCAAAGAAAGAGGTGATTAGGAGTCTTATTACTTCGTTCTAGTTTGATTAGCATCAGAAGGAGCAATCTCATCACTATCGCGTTCAAAACAATGTGTACATCTCACACAAGTCTTAATTTAGGGAGACCTTCTTATTGGTTCATTAGTTCCTTCAAATTGTCAAAGAAAGAGGTGATTATGAGTCATATTACTTCGTTCTAGTTTGATTAGCATCTAAAGGAGCAATATCATCACTATCGCGTTCAAAACGATGTGTACATCTCACACAAGTCTCGATTTAGGGAAGCGTTCTTATTGTTTCGTTTGTTTCCTTCAAATTATCAAAGAAAGAGGTGATTAGGAGTCATATTACTTTGTTCTAATTTGATTAGCATCTAAAGGAGCAATCTCATCACTATGGCGTTCAAAACGATGTGTACATCTCACACAAGTCTCGATTTAGGGAGACCTTCTTATTGTTTCGTTAGTTTACTTCAAATTGTCAAAGAAAGAGGTGATTAGAAGTCATATTTATTCGTTCTTGTTTGATTAGCATCTAAAGGAGCAATCTCATCACTATCGCGTTCAAAACGATGTGTACGTCTCACACAAGTTTCGATTTAGGGAAGCTTTATTATTGTTTCGTTAGTTTCCTTCAAATTATCAAAGAAAGAGGTGATTAGGAGTCTTATTACTTCGTTCTAGTTTGATTAGCATCAGAAGGAGCAATCTCATCACGCTCGCGTTCATATTAAATGTGTACATCTCACACAAGTCTCGATTTAGGGAAGCCTTTTTATTGTTTCGTTAGTTTCCTTCAAATTATCAAATAAAGAGGTGACTAGGAGTCTTATTACTTCGTTCTAGTTTGATTAGCATCTAAAGGAGCAATCTCATCACAATCGCGTTCAAAACGATGTGTACATCTCACACAAGTCTCGATTTAGGGAAGCCTTCTTATTGTTTCGTTAGTTTCCTTCAAATTATCAAAGAAAGAGATGATTAGGAGACTTATTACTTCGTTCCAGTTTGATTAGCATCTAAAGGAGCAATCTCATCACTATCGTGTTCAAAACGATGTGTACATCTCACACAAGTCTCGATTTACGGAAGCCTTCTTATTGTTTCGTTAGTTTCTTTCAAATTATCAAAGAAAGAGGTGATTAGGAGTCTTATTACTTCGTTCTAGTTTGATTAGCATCAAAACGAGTAATCTCATAACTATCGCGTTCAAAACAATGTGAACGTCTCACACAAGTCTTGATTTAGGGAGACATTCTTATTGGTTCATTAGTTCCTTCAAATTGTCAAAGAAAGAGGTGATTATGAGTCATATTACTTCGTTCTAGTTTGATTAGCATCTAAAGGAGCAATCTCATCACTATCGCGTTCAAAACGATGTGTACATCTCACACAAGTCTCGATTTAGGGAAGCCTTATTATTGTTTCGTTAGTTTCCTTCAAATTATCAATGAAAGAGGTGATTAGGAGTCATATTACTTCGTTCTAGTTTGATTAGCATCTAAAGGAGCAATATCATCACTATCGCGTTCAAAACGATGTGTACATCTCACACAAGTCTCGATTTAGGGAAGCCTTCTTATTGTTTCGTTAGTTTCCTTCAAATCATCAAAGAAAGAGGTGATTAGGAGTCTTATTACTTCGTTCTAGTTTGATTAGCATATAAAGGAGCAATCTCATCTCTATCGCGTTCAAAACGATGTGTACATCTCGCACAAGTCTCGATTTAGGGAAGCGTTCTTATTGTTTCGTTAGTTTCCTTCAAATTATCAAAGAAAGAGGTGATTAGGAGTCATATTACTTCGTTCTAGTTTGATTAGCATCTAAAGGAGTAATCTCATCAATATCGCGTTCAAAACGATGTGTACATCTCGCACAAGTCTCGATTTAGGGAAGCGTTCTTATTGTTTCGTTAGTTTCCTTCAAATTATAAAAGAAAGAGGCGATTAGGAGTCTTATTAGTTCGTTCTAGTTTGATTAGCATCAGAAGGAGCAATCTCATCAATATCGTGTTCAAAACGATGTGTACATCTCACACAAGTCTCGATTTAGGGAGACCTTCTTATTGTTTCCTTAGTTTCCTTCAAATTGTCAAAGAAAGAGGTGATTAGAAGTCATATTACTTCGTTCTAGTTTGATTAGCATCTAAAGGAGCAATCACATCACTATGGCGTTCAAAACGATGTTTACATCTCACACAAGTCTCGATTTAGGGAAGCCTTATTATTGTTTCGTAAATTTCCTTCAAATTATCAATGAAAGAGGTGATTAGGAGTCATATTACTTAGTTCTAGTTTGATTAGCATCTAAAGGAGCAATCTCATCACTATGACGTTCAAAACGATATGTACATCTCACACAAATCTCGATTTAGGTAGACCTTCTTAGTGGTTCCTTAGTTTCCTTCAAATTGTCAAAGAAAGAGGTGATTAGGAGTCATATTACTTCGTTCTTGTTTGATTAGCATCTAAAGGAGCAATATCATCACTATCGCGTTCAAAACGATGTGTACATCTCACACAAGTCTCGATTTAGGGAAGCTTCTTATTCTTTCGTTAGTTTCCTTCAAATTATCAAAGAAAGAGGTGATTAGGAGTCATATTACTTCGTTCTAGTTTGATTAGCATCTAAAGGAGAAATCTCATAACTATCGCGTTCAAAACGATGTGTACGTCTCACACAAGTCTCGATTTAGGGAGACCTTCTTATTTTTTTTTTGCTATTTGTTGACACACACACCCCACACACACACCCTCTTTGCTGCCACCAAGGATCGAACCCTCGACCTCATGGAAATCATGAGGCGAGTCATACCATTGGGCCAAAGGCCTTTGGTGACCTTCTTATTGGTTCATTAGTTCCATCAAATTGTCAAAGAAAGAGGTGATTAGGAGTCTTATTACTTCGTTCTAGTTTGATTAGCATCTAAAGGAGCAATCACATCACTATGGCGTTCAAAACGATGTGTACATCTCGCACAAGTCTCGATTTAGGGAAGCGTTCTTATTGTTTCGTTAGTTTCCTTCAAATTATCAATGAAAGAGGTGATTAGGAGTCATATTACTTAGTTCTAGTTTGATTAGCATCTAAAGGAGCAATCTCATCACTATGACGTTCAAAACGATATGTACATCTCACACAAATCTCGATTTAGGTAGACCTTCTTAGTGGTTCCTTAGTTTCCTTCAAATTATCAATGAAAGAGGTGATTAGGAGTCATATTACTTCGTTCTAGTTTGATTAGCATCTAAAGGAGCAATATCATCACTATCGCGTCCAAAACGATGTGTACATTTCACACAAGTCTCGATTTAGGGAAGCCTTCTTATTGTTTCGTTAGTTTCCTTCAAATCATGAAAGAAAGAGGTGATTAGGAGTCTTATTACTTCGTTCTAGTTTGATTAGCATATAAAGGAGCAATCTCATCACTATCGCGTTCAAAACGATGTGTACATCTCGCACAAGTCTCGATTTAGGGAAGCGTTCTTATTGTTTCGTTAGTTTCCTTCAAATTATCAAAGAA
Organism: Aralia elata; assembly: GCA_034770075.1. Lineage (NCBI taxonomy): Eukaryota > Viridiplantae > Streptophyta > Magnoliopsida > Apiales > Araliaceae > Aralia > Aralia elata. The sequence goes on from JAVJAP010000066.1 coordinate 29,614, forward strand.
AGAGGTGATTAGGAGTCATATTACTTCGTTCTAGTTTGATTAGCATCTAAAGTAGAAATCTCATCACTATGGCATTCAAAACGATGTGTACATCTCACACAAGTCTTGATTTAGGGAGACCTCTTACTGGTTCATTAGTTCCTTCAAATTGTCAAAGAAATAGGTGATTAGGAGTCTTATTACTTCGTTCTAGTTTGATTAGCATCTAAAGGAGCAATCTCATCACTATCGCGTTCAAAACGATGTGTACATCTCGCACAAGTGTCGATTTAGGGAAGCCTTATTATTGTTTCGTTAGTTTCCTTCAAATTATCAATGAAAGAGGTGATTAGGAGTCAAATTACTTCGTTCTAGTTTGATTAGCATCTAAAGGATCAATCTCATCACTATGGCGTTCAAAACGATGTGTACATCTCACACAAGTCTCGATTTAGGGAGACCTTCTTAGTGGTTCCTTAGTTTCCTTCAAAATTGCCAAAGAAAGAGGTGATTAGGAGTCATATTACTTCGTTCTAGTTTGATTAGCATCTAAAGGAGTAATATCATCACTATCGCGTTCAAAACGATGTGTACATCTCACACAAGTCTCGATTTAGGGAAACCTTCTTATTGTTTCGTTAGTTTCCTTCAAATTATCAAAGAAAGAGGTGATTAGGAGTCTTGTTACTTCGTTCTAGTTTGATTAGCATCAGACGGAGCAATCTCATAACTATCGCGTTCAAAACAATGTGTCATATTACTTCGTTCTAGTTTGGGAGACCTCTTACTGGTTCATTAGTTCCTTCAAATTGTCAAAGAAAGAGGTGATTAGAAGTCATATTACTTCGTTCTAGTTTGATTAGCATCTAAAGGAGCAATCTCATCACTATGACGTTCAAAACGATATGTACATCTCACACAAATCTCGATTTAGGTAGACCTTCTTAGTGGTTCCTTAGTTTCCTTCAAATTGTCAAAGAAAGGGGTGATTAGGAGTCATATTACTTCGTTCTTGTTTGATTAGCATCTAAAGGAGCAATATCATCACTATCGCGTTCAAAACGATGTGTACATCTCACACAAGTCTCGATTTAGGGAAGCTTCTTATTCTTTCGTTAGTTTCCTTCAAATTATCAAAGAAAGAGGTGATTAGGAGTCATATTACTTCGTTCTAGTTTGATTAGCATCTAAAGGAGCAATATCATCACTATCGCGTTCAAAACGATGTGTACATCTCACACAAGTCTCGATTTAGGGAGACCTTCTTATTGTTTTTTTTTTTTGCTATTTGTTGACACACACACCCCACACACACCCTCCTTGCTGCCACCAAGGATCGAACCCTCGACCTCATGGAAATCATGAGACGAGTCATACCATTGGGCCAAAGGCCTTTTGGTGTTCATTAGTTCATTCAAATTGTCAAAGAAAGAGGTGATTAGGAGTCATATTACTTCGTTCTAGTTTGATTAGCATTTAAAGGAGCAATATAATCACTATGGCGTTCAAAACGATGTGTACATCTCACACAAGTCTCGATTTAGGGAAGCGTTCTTATTGTTTCGTTAGTTTCCTTCAAATTATCAATGAAAGAGGTGATTAGGAGTCATATTACTTAGTTCTAGTTTGATTACCATCTAAAGGAGCAATCTCATCACTATGACGTTCAAAACGATATGTACATCTCACACAAATCTCGATTTAGGTAGACCTTCTTAGTGGTTCCTTAGTTTCCTTCAAATTATCAATGAAAGAGGTGATTAGGAGTCATATTACTTCGTTCTAGTTTGATTAGCATCTAAAGGAGCAATATCATCACTATCGCGTCCAAAACAATTTCGGAAGGATCTTACTTGTGAGGAACAAGCCGAGAAAATTTTAGATCGTCAAGAGCGGATTATGAGGAGGAAAACAATTTCGTTTGTTAAAGTTTTGTGGAAAAATCATTCGGAACGAGAGGCAACTTGGGAAATGGAGGAGACTATCCGGGCGGAGTATCCACATCTTTTTGATAAATAGGCACGTTCCTTTTCTTTTGATTCCGGGGACGGAATCTTTTTAAGGGGGAAGTAATGTAATACCCATGCCTTTGCTTAAGTCCCACATTGCCCAACCATTAAAACTTCTCCCCTCCCTTTCCCTATAAATATATAGCTAACCTTTGGTTTTAACTATTAACACTAAGGTTTGTCTTATTTTGAGAAAAACCTTTTTGTGTGAGGTCCTTTTTGGTGAGGACCTCCTTAGTTAAAATTTTCAGTATTGAGGGCGTAGGCAGACTGCGAACTTCATAATTTCGGGTATGTTCTTTTTCTTTCTTTCTTGTGTATTAATTTTATTTTAATTTTCTGTATTATTATTTTATAATTTTAATTAGTATATTTTAGTTAGTTTGTTAGTTAATATTTTGGTATTATTTTGGATAAATATTAAGTATCTCAATTATAAGAAAATGTTCTCTTTAATTTATTAATTTAATTAATAATATGGAGGGTTCAATATATGCATAAAAACTATTAATACTAATATTATAGTATTTAATAAAATGTATTATTTTTGTGAATAGATTATATTGAGCGAGTTTAACCAATTGCATCTGTAATTGTGGGTATTGCATTACGTACTTCCAGGTACGGATTCCGTACTCCTTCAGTAATACTCTTGTGAAATTTAATTAATTTCGTTTTGTTCTGCGTTTCGAATTCCGTTTATTATTTCACATAATTGTTTCTTGTGAAATTCATTTAATAGTTTCATTTTGGAATTGGATACCCATGACTCGTCTTTGTACTCTTTGAGTTGGATTATCATGTCTAATATTTATTTTGATATTTGTAGAGCGGTACATGTTACCTTCTTTTTGAGACATTATGATTATGATTTGATCTGGTTCAACATGTACATATTAGAATCCTTTTGTTGGTATTATGTCACATGTGTTGTGACATCATATTTCTGTTAGAATATACTGTAGGGTATACTTGAGCTATAACCACCTGTGGGGGGTACCACAGGCATGTCGTCTTGGCACGAGAGACATGACACTTTCCGTGGCAGTGTGATTAGTCCATGGCGTCTCTGATTTATGCTCCGATAGGAGTTGGCCATTTGGTGATTTGTTGTGAGAGGCGTATGGGTCGGCCCTAGTTTTTCTGTTCTGTTCTGCGGATTGGTGATGTTGTGCCAAACACCCTTTCCGATTTTGCATGCATTTGGATCTGCAGTCCAATGTGTGATTTGTCTATGTGACATTATTTGACTTGTCTGTGTGGCAAGCTATACTTTTGAGCTCAGTATGAAATAACACCTTGTCATTCTTTTTCAGACTATTAAGTTATTGTGATACAACTTAGTTCAGTTTAGTTGATTTTGTTATTCAGTTCAGTTCATAATTCTGTTCTCTATATCCGTACTGGGCATTTGGCTCATGCTGTGTTTTTCTTCCGGCAGGTACTCAAGGGGATCATGGGCAAGTGTGATGAGAGCTTCTCACCTAGATGGTTATGTTTTGATGTTTGGATCTTTGTTTAGAGATGTATTGAACCTTTATTAAGAATTAGGTTGTATTAAACAGTATGTATTTTGAGCCGGTTGGGCAGTTATTAATAATCTCGTTAGACTAATCTTTTGCGGTTTATAACTTTGGTATTAATTTATATTTCTGTTGTGCTTTGCACGTGACCTCCATTCCTATTTTTCGGAATGGGGTGTTACAGAGTTGGTATCAGAGCATAGGTTCTTTCTTGTAGAAAACCTATTTAAGGTTCGACCTGTGAGTTATGGGTAGACTTTGGGCTAGGTTTTTGTTCCATTTGATATTTCGTTCAGCTATTTATGTTAATCATATTCAAATTATTTTGCTTCAGTCCGTTGTTTTTTCTTTATTAGATGGCTCGTAGATCCGCTAGAGTTGCCGGTAGACGAGGAAATAGTAGGGGAAGAGGTGTGCGCCAACCCGAGATACATTCTGATATGCAGCATGATGTACAATCGAATAATCAAGATAATGCTCAAATGGCAACTTTGGTAAATCAGGCGATTAATCAGGCTTTGCCGCAATTGGTGGCACAAGTCGTTCAGGCAATGCAACAACCGACGCCAGAAATTCCTAATCAAGGGAACCTCGGGAATGGTGGTTCGCAGACAAATGAAGAAGGAGTGAATACTATTGGGATTAATCCATCTGTTGTTCCGATGTATTTGTGGTTAGAGAGATTTCAAAAACAGAAACCACATTCATTCACTTCAGCTCCAACTCCAATTGATGCAGAGAATTGGGTTGCCCATTTAGAAAAGATATTTGATGTGCTAGGATGTTCGGATAACCAAAAAGTGGTGCTAGCTACTTATAAATTAGAGGGGGATGCGCAAAGGTGGTGGAAAAACAATGAAAGTAACAAAGGGTGATGGGTTTGTGGAGGCACTTACATGGGCAGAGTTTTGTGATATCTTTTATCAACAATACTTCTCAGCTGCTGATAAAGAGGCTTATGGTAGAGAGTATCTGTCTATTCGACAGAAGGAGGATGAGTCTGTTACGGATTTTATGACAAGGTTCACTAGGTTGGCAAGTTTTGCAGGAACCTCAGCAGGGACTGCAGCAGAACAAGCTGAGAAATTTAAGTGGAGAATTCATTATAAGTATCGCCAACATCTCATTAACATTAAATTCGAAGACGTGTCAGCAGTGGCTAATGCAGCCAAGAATATTGAGATGGAGCGACAAGACTTTCGAGCTTCTAAACCGGAGGGAAGTCGGAAGAGGGATAGAGATGACCAGCAGAGTCAAGTTTCGGGTCAGCAGGGGAAAAAATCAGAATGGTCAGTGGAACAAGAACCGAGGTGGTCAACAGGGACAGTGGCGTGGCCAGAATCAGAACACAAGTTATCAACAATTGCCTCAGCAAGGTCATAATCGTCAGCAATGGCAGAATCGTCAACAAGGGCAAAATCAAGGTCGTTACCCAGGACCAACAGGCGGGGGTAACCCTAATCTTATTCCAATAACTCCTTGTGCTACTTGTGGGGCTAATCATCCAGGGAGACCTTGTCATAGAGTTACTGGTGCATGCTTTTTGTGGTGCGGTCAGTTAGGTCATCTTGCTAAAGATTGTACTCGACCACGTGGTAATGATGGAATTGGTGATAATGGTTGGCAATGTTGGTCAGCGCCGTGGTGGACGGGTCTTTGCCTTGACACACAACCAGGCAGCAGGTGCGCCAGGTACTGTTTCTGGCACTCTTATAGTTGGCAATCGTGAAGCTTCCATTTTATTTGATACTGGCTCTACCCATTCGATTGTTGCAAATTCTTTTGTTCGACACCTTGGTGTGTCGTCTCAGTCTTTAAAATTCTGTTATGTCTATTACTACCCCGATGGGAAATTCTATTGTTATCTCTGATTTGTATCGAGATTGTCCTATTAGTTTTGGAGATAAGATTCGTAGGGTAGATCTTTTGCCGATGGGTATGCACGATTTTGATGTGATTCTTGGAATGGACTGGTTAGATAAACATCAGGCCACTATTGACTGTCAATCGAAGAGAATTATCTTTGGGGATTTGAAGTCCCCAGATTTTGTGTATCAAGGTTCACGACCGGGTAAGGTGGTGAAATTAATTTCAGCTCTAAAAGCTGGAAAATTGGTGGCTAGGGGTTGTGAGGGATATTTAGCATTTGTGAATGACACCTCTATGAGAGAGTCTCGTATTGAGGATGTTCCAATTGTTCGTGAATTTTTTGATGTGTTTCCTGAGGAATTGTCAGGGTTGCCACCGCAACGGGAAGTTGAGTTTACCATTGAGATTGTTCCTGGTGCACAACCTATCTCTAAGGCACCGTATAGGATGGCACCATTGGAATTGCAAGAGTTGAAGGAGCAATTGCAAGAATTATTAGATCGTGGTGTAATTCGACCAAGTGTGTCACCGTGGGGAGCTCCGGTTTTATTTGTAAAGAAGAAGGATGGGTCTATGAGATTGTGTATAGACTATAGAGAGTTAAACAAGATTACCATCAGGAATCGGTACCCTTTACCGAGGATTGATGATTTATTTGACCAACTTCAAGGGGCGAAGTATTTTTCGAAAATAGACTTGAGATCGGGATATCATCAGTTGAGGGTAAGAGATGAGGATGTCTCTAAGACAGCTTTTCGTACTCGCTATGGGCATTACGAGTTTTTGGTGATGCCATTCGGGTTGACTAATGCTCCGGCGGTGTTTATGGATTTGATGAATCGGGTGTTTAGAGAGTATTTGGATAAATTTGTTATTGTTTTTATTGATGACATCTTGATTTACTCTAAGTCTAAGGAGGAGCATGAGGAACATCTTCGCATAGTTTTGGGAATTTTACAAAAAGAGAAATTATATGCTAAATTCTCCAAATGCGAGTTTTGGTTGGAGCAGGTTATATTTTTGGGTCACATTGTGTCTGTTGAAGGCATTAAAGTGGATCCTGCGAAGGTTGAAGCTATCACTAAATGGCCAAGACCTACTACGGTGACGGAGGTTAGGAGCTTTTTGGGTTTGGCAGGGTATTATAGGCGATTTGTAGAAGGGTTCTCTTTACTTGCTTTGCCATTGACTCAATTGATGAAAAAGGGCACGAAGTTTGTGTGGAACGAGGAGCGCGAGAAGAGCTTTGAGGAGTTGAAGAAACGGCTTGTGACAGCTCCAATACTTACATTGCCATCAGGGACAGGAGGTTACCAAATTTATAGTGATGCTTCTAAGAAGGGTTTGGGGTGTGTTTTGATGCAACACGGTAAGGTGATTGCTTATGCTTCTAGACAACTTAAACCTTATGAGGTGAACTACCCCACTCATGATTTGGAGTTGGCAGCAGTAATCTTTGCTTTGAAAAATTTGGAGGCACTATTTGTATGGCGAGACTTGTGATATCTTCACCGATCACAAAAGTCTTAAGTACATCTTCACTCAGAAGGAGCTCAATATGAGGCAAAGGCGTTGGTTGGAGCTTCTCAAAGATTATGATGCTAGAATTCAATATCACTCCCGGGAAGGCGAATGTAGTTGCAGATGCACTTAGCCGAAAGAGTTCAGGGAGTGTAGCAGCCCTTATTACACAACCACAACTTATTTCAGATATGGAACGGTTGGAGTTGGAGTTGTATGTACAAGGTGCAGATGGACTTTTAGCAGGTATGAGAGTGGAGCCCTCTCTTATCTCGAAGGTTAAGGAAGCTCAGAAAGAAGATGGCGAGTTATGGGCTATAGCGCAAAATTTGGAGGGGGGAAAGCAGCCTGAGTTTCGTATTGATGACCATAGTGTGATTTGGTTGGGTAATCGGTTGTGTGTGCCGTCAGATCCAACTATTCGGGAGGCAGTATTGGCTGAGGCTCATAGTTCACCATTTTCTATTCATCCGGGTTCTACGAAGATGTATAGGGATTTAAAGAAGAATTTTTGGTGGAATGGGATGAAACGAGACGTGGCTGAATATGTGGGAAGGTGCCTTACTTGTCAGCAAGTGAAAATTGAGCATCAACGTGCTAGTGGATTACTGCAACAATTAGATATTCCTGTTTGGAAGTGGTGAGGATATTACAATGGATTTTGTGACTGGGTTGCCAAAAACGTTCAAGAAGAATGATGCTATTTGGGTTGTAGTAGATCGATTGACCAAATCAGCTCACTTCTTAGCTATCCAAGAGGGTTATTCTGTAGACAAGTTGGCACAAATCTTTCAACAAGAGATTGTTAGACTTCATGGAACTCCAGTGTCAATTGTTTCCGATCGAGACCCACGGTTCACTTCACGGTTCTGGAAAGGGTTTCAGCGAGCTTGGGGCACTCGACTAAAATACAGTACTACTTCTTTCAATCCACAAACTGATGGGCAATCTGAGAGGACTATCCAGACTTTAGAGGATATGTTAAGGTCTTGCGCATTAGAATGGTCGGGTAATTGGGATGATTACTTGAGCCTTGTTGAGTTTGCTTATAACAATAGTTGGCATGCAAGTATTGATATGGCTCCGTTTGAGGCATTGTATGGTAGAAAGTGTCGAACACCAACTTGTTGGGATGAAGTTGGCGAGAAGGCCATAGAAGGGCCTGAGTTAGTTCAAATCACTACGGAGAAAGTAGCTGTGGCTAAGGAGAAATTGAGGCTTGCTCGATCTCGGCAAAAGAGTTATGCTGATAAGCACAGAAGGACTTTAGAGTTCAAACTTGGTGAAACATGTATTTTTGAAGGTTTCTCCTTGGAAGGGTATTCGACGATTTGGTTTGAAAGGTAAACTCAGTCCGCGTTATATTGGGCCATTTGAGATTCTAGAAAAGGGTCGGCGAAGTTGCATATCGGTTAGCTCTGCCTCCACAATTAGCTCATGTGCATAATGTGTTCCATGTGTCGGTGCTGAGAAGTTATCATTATCATCCGTTGCATGTGGTACAATATCCGTTCGATAAGATTCGGAAGGATCTTACTTGTGAGGAACAAGCCGAGAAAATTTTAGATCGTCAAGAGCGGATTATGAGGAGGAAAACAATTTCGTTTGTTAAAGTTTTGTGGAAAAATCATTCGGAACGAGAGGCAACTTGGGAAATGGAGGAGACTATCCGGGCGGAGTATCCACATCTTTTTGATAAATAGGCACGTTCCTTTTCTTTTGATTCCGGGGACGGAATCTTTTTAAGGGGGAAGTAATGTAATACCCATGCCTTTGCTTAAGTCCCACATTGCCCAACCATTAAAACTTCTCCCCTCCCTTTCCCTATAAATATATAGCTAACCTTTGGTTTTAACTATTAACACTAAGGTTTGTCTTATTTTGAGAAAAACCTTTTTGTGTGAGGTCCTTTTTGGTGAGGACCTCCTTAGTTAAAATTTTCAGTATTGAGGGCGTAGGCAGACTGCGAACTTCATAATTTCGGGTATGTTCTTTTTCTTTCTTTCTTGTGTATTAATTTTATTTAATTTTCTGTATTATTATTTTATAATTTTAATTAGTATATTTTAGTTAGTTTGTTAGTTAATATTTTGGTATTATTTTGGATAAATATTAAGTATCTCAATTATAAGAAAATGTTCTCTTTAATTTATTAATTTAATTAATAATATGGAGGGTTCAATATATGCATAAAAACTATTAATACTAATATTATAGTATTTAATAAAATGTATTATTTTTGTGAATAGATTATATTGAGCGAGTTTAACCAATTGCATCTGTAATTGTGGGTATTGCATTACGTACTCCAGGTACGGATTCCGTACTCCTTCAGTAATACTCTTGTGAAATTTAATTAATAATTCGTTTTGTTCTGCGTTTCGAATTCCGTTATTATTTCACATAATTGTTTTCTTGTGAAATTCATTTAATAGTTTCATTTTGGAATTGATACCCATGACTCGTCTTTGTACTCTTTGAGTTGGATTATCATGTCTAATATTTATTTTGATATTTGTAGAGCGGTACATGTTACCTTCTTTTTGAGACATTATGATTATGATTTGATCTGGTTCAAACATGTACATATAGAATCCTTTTGTTTGGTATTATGTCACATGTGTTGTGACATCATATTTCTGTTAGAATATACTGTAGGGTATACTTGAGCTATAACCACCTGTGGGGGTACCACAGGCATGTCGTCTTGGCACGAGAGACATGACACTTTCCGTGGCAGTGTGATTAGTCCATGGCGCGTCTCTGATTTATGCTCCGATAGGAGTTGGCCATTTGGTGATTTGTTGTGAGAGGCGTATGGGTCGGCCCTAGTTTTCTGTTCTGTTCTGCGGATTGGTGATGTTGTGCCAAACACCCTTTCCGATTTTGCATGCATTTGGGATCTGCAGTCCAATGTGTGATTTGTCTATGTGACATTATTTGACTTGTCTGTGTGGCAAGCTATACATTTTGAGCTCAGTATGAAATAACACCTTGTCATTCTTTTTCAGACTATTAAGTTATTGTGATACAACTTAGTTCAGTTTTAGTTGATTTTGTTATTCAGTTCAGTTCATAATTCTGTTCTCTATATCCGTACTGGGCATTTGGCTCATGGCTGTGTTTTTCTTCCGGCAGGTACTCAAGGGGATCATGGGCAAGTGTGATGAGAGCTTCTCACCTAGATGGTTTATGTTTTGATGTTTGGATCTTTGTTTAGAGATGTATTGAACCTTTATTAAGAATTAGGTTGTATTAAACAGTATGTATTTTGAGCCGGTTGGGCAGTTATTAATATCTCGTTAGACTAATCTTTTGCGGTTTATAACTTTGGTATTAATTTATATTTCTGTTGTGCTTTGCACGTGACCTCCATTCCTATTTTTCGGAATGGGGTGTTACAGTTAGTTTCCTTCAAATCATGAAAGAAAGAGGTGATTAGGAGTCTTATTACTTCGTTCTAGTTTGATTAGCATATAAAGGAGCAATCTCATCACTATCGCGTTCAAAACGATGTGTACATCTCGCACAAGTCTCGATTTAGGGAAGCGTTCTTATTGTTTCGTTAGTTTCCTTCAAATTATCAAAGAAAGAGGTGATTAGGAGTCATATTACTTCGTACTATTTTGATTAGCATCTAAAGTAGAAATCTCATCACTATGGCATTCAAAACGATGTGTACATCTCACACAAGTCTGGATTTAGGGAGACCTCTTACTGGTTCATTAGTTCCTTCAAATTGTCAAAGAAATAGGTGATTAGGAGTCTTATTACTTCGTTCTAGTTTGATTAGCATCTAAAGGAGCAATCTCATCGCTATCGCGTTCAAAACGATGTGTACATCTCGCACAAGTGTCGATTTAGGGAAGCCTTATTATTGTTTCGTTAGTTTCCTTCAAATTATCAATGAAAGAGGTGATTAGGAGTCAAATTACTTCGTTCTAGTTTGATTAGCATCTAAAGGATCAATCTCATCACTATGGCGTTCAAAACGATGTGTACATCTCACACAAGTCTCGATTTAGGGAGACCTTCTTAGTGGTTCCTTAGTTTCCTTCAAATTGCCAAAGAAAGAGGTGATTAGGAGTCATATTACTTCGTTCTAGTTTGATTAGCATCTAAAGGAGTAATATCATCACTATCGCGTTCAAAACGATGTGTACATCTCACACAAGTCTCGATTTAGGGAAACCTTCTTATTGTTTCGTTAGTTTCCTTCAAATTATCAAAGAAAGAGGTGATTAGGAGTCTTGTTACTTCGTTCTAGTTTGATTAGCATCAGACGGAGCAATCTCATAACTATCGCGTTCAAAACAATGTGTCATATTACTTCGTTCTAGTTTGGGAGACCTCTTACTGGTTCATTAGTTCCTTCAAATTGTCAAAGAAAGAGGTGATTAGAAGTCATATTACTTCGTTCTAGTTTGATTAGCATCTAAAGGAGCAATCTCATCACTATGGCATTCAAAACGATGTGTACATCTCGCACAAGTCTCGATTTAGGGAAGCCTTCTTATTCTTTCGTTATTTTCCTTCAAATTATCAAAGAAAGAGGTGATTAGGAGACTTATTACTTCGTTCCAGTTTGATTAGCATCTAAAGGAGCAATCTCATCACTATCGCGTTCAAAACGATGTGTACATCTCACACAAGTCTCGATTTAGGGAAGTCTTCTTATTGTTTCGTTAGTTTACTTCAAATTATCAAAGAAAGAGGTGATTAGAAGTCATATTACTTCGTTCTAGTTTGATTAGCATCTAAAGGAGCAATCTCATCACTATGGCGTTCAAAACGATGTGTACATCTCACACAAGTCTCGATTTAGGGAGACCTTCTTATTGTTTCCTTAGTTTTCTTCAAATTGTCAAAGAAAGAGGTGACTAGGAGTTATATTACTTAGTTCTAGTTTGATTAGCATCTAAAGGAGCAATATCATCACTATCGCGTTCAAAACGATGTGTACATCTCACACAAGTCTCGATTTAGGGAAGCCTTCTTATTGTTTCGTTAGTTTCCTTCAAATTGTCAAAGAAATAGGTGATTAGGAGTCTTATTATTACTTCGTTCTAGTTTGATTAGCATCTAAAGGAGCAATCTCATCACTATCGCGTTCAAAACGATGTGTACATCTCGCACAACTCTCGATTTAGGGAAGCCTTCTTATTGTTTCGTTAGTTTCCTTCAAATTATCAAAGAAAGAGGTGATTAGGAGTCTTATTACTTCGTTCTAGTTTGATTAGCATCTAAAGGAGCAATCTCATCACTATCGCGTTCAAAACGATGTGTACATCTCACACAAGTCTAGATTTAAGGAAGCCTTCTTATTGTTTCGTTAGTTTCCTTCAAATTATCAAAGAAAGAGGTGATTAGGAGTCTTATTACTTCGTTCTAGTTTGATTAGCATCAGAAGGAGCAATCTCATCACTATCGCGTTCAAAACAATGTGTACATCTCACACACGTCTTGATTTAGGGAGACCTTCTTATTGGTACATTAGTTACTTCAAATTGTCAAAGAAAGAGGTGATTATGAGTCATATTACTTAGTTCTAGTTTGATTAGCATCTAAAGTAGCAATCACATCACTATGGCGTTCAAAACGATGTGTACATCTCACATAAGTCTCGATTTAGGGAGACCTTCTTATTAGTTCATTAGTTCTTTCAAATTGTCAAAGAAAGAGGTGACTAGGAGTTATATTACTTAGTTCTAGTTTGATTAGCATCTAAAGGAGCAATCTCATCACTATCGCGTTCAAAACGATGTGTACATCTAGCACAAGTCTCGATTTAGTGAAGCCTTCTTATTGTTTCGTTAGTTTCCTTCAAATTATCAAGGAAAGAGGTGATTAGGACTATTATTACTTCGTTCTAGTTTGATTAGCATCAGAAGGAGCAATCTCATCACTATCGCATTCAAAACGATGTGTACATCTCACACAAGTCTCGATTTAGGGAAGCCTTCTTATTGTTTCGTTAGTTTCCTTCAAATTATCAAAGAAAGAGGTGATTAGGAGTCTTATTACTTCGTTCTAGTTTTATTAGCATCTAAAGGAGCAATCTCATCACTATCGCGTTCAAAACGATGTGTACATCTCACACAAGTCTCGATTTAGGGAAGCCTTCTTATTGTTTCGTTAGTTTCCTTCAAATTATCAAAGAAAGAGGTGATTAGGAGTCTTATTACTTCATTCTAGTTTGATTAGCATCTAAAGGAGCAATCTCATCACTATCGCGTTCAAAACGATGTGTACATCTCACACAAGTCTCGATTTAGGGAGACCTTCTTATTGGTTCATTAGTTCCTTCAAATTGTCAAAGAAAGAGGTTACTAGGAGTCATATTACTTAGTTCTAGTTTGATTAGCATCTAAAGGAGCAATCTCATCACTATCGCGTTCAAAACGATGTGTACATGTCACACAACTCTCGATTTAGGAAAGCCTTCTTATTGTTTCGTTAGTTTCCTTCAAATTATCAAAGAAAGAGGTGATTAGGAGTCTTATTATTTCGTTCTAGTTTGATTAGCATCTAAAGGAGCAATCTCATCACTATCGCGTTCAAAACGATGTGTACATCTCACACAAATCTAGATTTAAGGAAGCCTTCTTATTGTTTCGTTAGTTTCCTTCAAATTATCAAAGAAAGAGGTGATTAGAAGTCATATTACTTCGTTCTAGTTTAATTAGCATCTAAAGGAGCAATCTCATCACTATCGCGTTCAGAACGATGTGTACATCTCACACAAGTCTCGATTTAGGGAGACCTTCTTATTGGTACATTAGTTACTTCAAATTGTCAAAGAAAGAGGTGATTATGAGTCATATTACTTAGTTCTAGTTTGATTAGCATCTAAAGGAGCAATCACATCACTATGGCGTTCAAAACGATGTGTACATCTCACACAAGTCTTGATTTAGGGAGACCTTCTTATTGGTTCATTAGTTCCTTTAAATTGTAAAAGAAAGAGGTGATTATGAGTCATATTACTTAGTTCTAGTTTGATTAGAATCTAAAGGAGCAATCACATCACTATGGCGTTCAAAACGATGTGTACATCTCACACAAGTTTCGTTTTAGCGAGACCTTCTTATTGGTTCATTAGTTCCTTTAAATTGTCAAAGAAAGAGGTAATTATGAGTCATATTACTTCGTTCTAGTTTGATTAGCATTTAAAGGAGCAATCTCATCCCTATCGCGTTCAAAACGATGTGTACATCTCGCACAAGTCTCGATTTAGGGAAGCCTTCTTATTGTTTCGTTAGTTTCCTTCAAATTATCAAAGAAAGAGGTGATTAGCAGTCTTATTACTTCGTTCTAGTTTTATTAGCATCTAAAGGAGCAATCTCATCACTATCGCGTTCAAAACGATGTGTACATCTCATACAAGTCTCGATTTAAGGAAGCCTTCTTGTTGTTTCGTTAGTTTCCTTCAAATTATCAAAGTAAGAGGTGATTATGAGTCTTATTACTTCGTTCTAGTTTGATTAGTATCAGTAGGAGCAATCTCATCACTATCGCGTTCAAAACACTGTGTACATCTCACACAAGTCTTGATTTAGGGAGACCTTCTTATTGGTTCATTAGTTCCTTCAAATTGTCAAAGAAAGAGGTGATTAGGAGTCATATTACTTCGTTCTAGTTTGATTAGCATCTAAAGGAGCAATCTCATCACTATCGCGTTCAAAATGATATGTACATTTCTCACAAGTCTCGATTTAGGGACGAGAACCGATACAGTCAAATCAATCAACCGGATACGAGACCCGATGTCGACAAACCAATCAACCGGAGATGAGACCCGGTGCCGACAAGACGATTAACCGGAGACGGAACCCGGTGCAGACGAGTCGACCAATCGGAGATGAGAACCGATACAGTCGAATCAATTAACTGGAGACGAGACTCGGTGCCAAGTAGACGATCAACCGGAGACGAAACCCGGTGCAGACGAGTCAACCAATCGGAGATGAGAACCGATACAGTCGAATCAATCAACCGGATACGAGACCCGGTGCCTACAAACCAATCAACCGGAGATGAGACCCGGTGCCGACAAGACGATTAACCGGAGACGGAACCCAGTGCAGACGAGTCGACCAATCGGAGACGAGAACCGATACAGTCGAATCAATCAACCGGAGACGAGACCCGGTGCCAACTAGACGATCAACCGGAGACGAAACCCGGTGCAGACGAGTCGATCAATCGGGGACGAGAACTGATACAGACAAATCAATCAACCGGATACGAGACCCGGTACCGACAAGACAATCAACCGGATATGAGACCCGGTGCCGACGAGACGATCAACCAGGAACGAAAACCGGTGCAGACGAGAACTGACACAGACGAGTCGACCAAGCGGAGACGAGAACCGATACAGGCGAGTCGACCAATCGGAGACGAGAACCGATACAGACGAGACGACCCATCGGAGATCAGACCCCACATCTACGAGACGATCGATCGCATACGAGACCCGACAGTTATGAGACGACAACGATTCCACGACGACGACAATTACGAGACGGAGCACGACACCTACGATAACGATTATCGCAACGACTTGTCAAAGACGAAACCTGACAACAACGATGCGATTAGCGATCGAGTCCTGTTGAGATCGATACTCACAATGAATTTGCGATTGCATGATGCATTAACACCTTTACGAATGTTTTTGCATGCCTTACATCTTGTGCTGCATCATAAGCTATATGTGTTGCATCATGTACGTACTGCCATTCATGCATCGGGTGTCTAATTCTTTATCATGTTCATTTCATTTAACATTTCATAAACATGATAAAGAGGGGCAGCTGTAGACACCCAAATTTTGCACTTCGTATACTAACCTTGACAGGAGGGCAAAATCGTCAATTAACCCAGCCCACGAGAACGAAAGATGGACATAAGTACAAACACTCAAAGCCACCGCAACGACGTGCGATCAAAGCCGACACGACAACGATCAAAGCGGAATGATGTGGCACGTTTCCCAGCGGTTTCCGGACTGCAAAATATGAGCCTCTCAGCGAAAACCAACAGTACGACACGAGAATCGAGGTGCAGTATGAAAATCGAGAAAATCAACCCAGCCAGCCGCGGATTGATCTGCGGCCAAGGATTAAAATAAACTGAAGTGCGCGGCGGGCGCGAAGAAACCAAGGCCAGCCGCAGATCAATCTGCGGCTGCCCCTGGTCAGCCTTTTATCAGCGCATTTCTTCATTTAGCATAGAGAGAGTTACACAGCAGCGAAAGAAAAAAAGAGAGGAAGAAATTAGCAACCAACAACAGTGAGAAAGGAGAGAAAAGAGAGGAAAAAAGTGAGGATTTATATCCCTTTTGCTAGACTGTATCACATATAGTTCTACTATATTCAATATACGAATTTATACGCATCGTGGTGTCATTTGCAAGGTGAAAAAAAGACATTCTTATAGCATTTTTGTTATATCATTTTGTTAAACTTTTATCATTTGGGCTATATTAATGTGGTTTTTCTTGTATATTATTGAGGATACAAGGATTGAGGACTATTAGTGAGGGTTCCAACGGAACAAAATTCTTCCTAATGGTCCGATGATATCCATTTGATGATTTTTGGTTCGTTATGGTAATGAATTAGGCATAGTGTATTTAAATTGCTATTGTAGGATATTATGATGTGTTAGGCAACTCGGTGTTGTTCATGGGTGTGTTATCCGTTTCGTGGGTGTATAACAATTGTGGATGTGAGCCTTGGAACGCGACCCCGTGATCCAAATCCGATGATGGACAATTTTGGTGCATGTAATAGGACCGATTATTCTTGGTTGTAAATATGTAATCGTCGGGCCTTAAAACGATATCAAGTCGAAAATCGGGTTTAAGGCCCCGTAATAGTGAAACATGTGGTCGAGCGTTCGGGGTTATTTTGATGGCTTACATGCCCATGAATAGCCCCAATGCATTTTAATGCTTGATTTGATTTGCGATATAAAAAATGAATTTCAAAGCTAAATGATGAAGATTTCCATAAAATCAATCAAATTAGGTTATT
Source organism: Aralia elata (assembly GCA_034770075.1). Classification (NCBI taxonomy): domain Eukaryota; kingdom Viridiplantae; phylum Streptophyta; class Magnoliopsida; order Apiales; family Araliaceae; genus Aralia; species Aralia elata. Next base: position 46,558 of record JAVJAP010000066.1, read on the forward strand.
AGCATCACGAGGCTTAAAATTGGAAATGCTAATGAATGTCGATTCCGATTTAAACGAGAAGGCTAAAGAACAAATCGTTTTCAAACATCACAAAAATGGTTTTATAAAAATAAATGACGTTTTCATTAAACCGTTGTGCATAGGTTAAAGAGATCCTAGAAGTTGCCCGTCATTATGAAAGCAACGTATAGGTCCCGATTCCTATTTTTGACGAAGGTTTAAAAAACTCTTGTTTTGCCAAAACGACACCTAATGAAAATCTCATGGCTTTTGATAATTAAAATCAAACCTTTCTCATAATAATAATAAGGCTTTCTCGTATAGGCCAAAAGACATTCTAAAGCGTTCTCAAATTGAAACACGACTTTTCAAAACCAAATGGTTTCTTCATACAAACTCATCACAACATTCACATAAGCACACACGCGCACACACACACATTTTAAGGACTAAAGGATAGGAAAGGCATCAAGATTGCGGTAACCGTGTTTCACGGAAGTCGAGGGGTGCCTAACACCTTCCCCTCGCTTAAGCAAGCCCCCGAACTCTATGAATCTCGGTTTGCAGACCAATTAACTCGGAGTCACACATAAGCCAGCAATTTACGAAAACGAAACTCGGATGAGTTGGTGCATCCATTTCAAATATATTAACTGGCGACTCTGGTCAAATGGCTCATCATAAAAAACGATCTTTCAAAACCCCGTCGACATTCATGCCGACCTTTTCCAAAAAAATCATCTAATAAAAAGGCTAAAATTGGAAAGGGTAATAATCACCACGGAAGCGATCCTCCCAGCATCGACAACGTCTTTCTTTGATAATTTGAAGGAAACTAACGAAACAATAGGAAGGCTTCCCTAAATCAAGACTTGTGTGAGATGTACACATCGTTTTGAACGCGATAGTGATGAGATTGCTCATTTGGATGCTAATCAAACTAGAACGAAGTAATAAGACTTCTAATCACCTCTTTCTTTGACAATTTGAAGGAACTAATGAACCAATAAGAAGGTCTCCCTAAATCAAGACTTCTGTGAGATGTACACATTGTTTTGAACGCGATAGTGATGAGATTGCTCCTTCTGATGCTAATCAAACTAGAACGAAGTAATAAGACTCCTAATCACCTCTTTCTTTGATAATTTGAAGGAAACTAACGAAACAATAAGAAGGCTTCCCTAAATCAAGACTTGTGTGAGATGTACACATTGTTTTGAACGCGATAGTGATGAGATTGCTCCCTTAGATGCTAATCAAACTAGAACGAAGTAATAAGACTCGAAATCACCTCTTTTTTTGATAATTTGAAGGAAACTAACGAAACAATAAGAAGGCTTCCCTAAATCGAGACTTGTGTGAGATGTACACATCGTTTTGAACGCGATAGTGATGAAATTGCTCTTTTAGATGCTAATCAAACTAGAACGAAGTTATATGACTCCTAATCACCTCTTTCTTTGAAAATTTGATGGAACTAATGAACCAATAAGAAGGCTTCCCCAAATCAGACTTGTGTGAGATGTACACATCGTTTTGAACGCGATAGTTATGAGATTGCACCTTTAGATGCTAGTCAAACTAGAACGAAGTAATATGACTCTTAATCACCTCTTCCTTTGACAATTTGAAGGAACTAATGAACCAATAAGAAGGTCTCCCTAAATCAAGACTTGTGTGAGATGTACACATTGTTTTGAACGCGATAGTGATGAGATTACTCCTTCTGATGCTAATCAAACAAGAACGAAGTAATAAGACTCCTAATCACCTCTTTCTTTGATAATTTGAAGGAAACTAACGAAACAATATGAAGGCTTCCCTAAATCAAGACTTGTGTGAGATGTGCACATTGTTTTGAACGCGATAGTGATGAGATTGCTCCCTTAGATGCTAATCAAATTAGAACGAAGTAATAAGACTCCAAATCACCTCTTTCTTTGATAATTTGAAGGAAACTAACGAAACAATATGAAGGCTTCCCTAAATCAAGACTTGTGTGAGATGTGCACATTGTTTTGAACGCGATAGTGATGAGATTGCTCCCTTATATGCTAATCAAACTAGAACGAAGTAATAAGACCCCTAATCACCTCTTTCTTTGACAATTTGAAGGAAACTAACGAAACAATAAGAAGGTCTCCCTAAATCAAGACTTGTGTGAGATGTACACATCGTTTTGAACGCGATAGTGATGAGATTGCTCCTTTAGATGCTAATCAAACTAGAACGAAGTAATATGACTCCTAATCACCTCTTTCTTTGACAATTTGAAGGAACTAATGAACCAATAAGAAGGTCTCCCTAAATCAAGACTTCTGTGAGATGTACACATCGTTTTGAACGCGATAGTGATGAGATTAGTCCTTCTGATGCTAATCAAACAAGAACGAAGTTATAAGACTCCTAATCACCTCTTTCTTTGACAATTTGAAGGAAACTAACGAAATAATAAGAAGGTCTACCCAAATTAAGACTTGTGTGAGATGTAAACATCGTTTTGAACGCCATAGTGATGAGATTGCTCCTTTAGATGCTAATCAAACTAGAACGAAGTAATATGACTCCTAATCACCTCTTTCTTTGACAATTTGAAGAAACTAATGAACCAATAAGAAGGTCAGCCTAAATCAAGACTTGTGTGAGATGTACACATCGTTTTGAACGTGATAGTGATGATATTGCTCCTTTAGATGCTAATCAAACTAGAACGCAGTAATATGACTCCTAATCACCTCTTTCTTTGACAATTTGAATGAAACTAAGGAAACAATAAGAAGGTCTACCCAAATTAAGACTTGTGTGAGATGTAAACATCGTTTTGAACGCCATAGTGATGAGATTGCTCCTTTAGATGCTAATCAAACTAGAACGAAGTAATATGACTCCTAATCACCTCTTTGTTTGACAATTTGAAGAAACTAATGAACCAATAAGAAGGTCAGCCTAAATCAAGACTTGTGTGAGATGTACACATCGTTTTGAACGTGATAGTGATGAGATTGCTCCTTCTGATGGTAATCAAACTAGAACGAAGTAATATGACTCCTAATCACCTCTATCTTTGATAATTTGAAGGAAACTAACTATACAATAAAAAGGCTTCCCTAAATGGAGACTTGTGTGAGATGTACACATCGTTTTGAACGCGATAGTGATGAGATTGCTCCTTTAGATGCTAATCAAGCTAGAACGAAGTAATATGACTCCTAATCACCTCTTTCTTTGACAATTTGAAGGAACTAATGAACCAATAAGAAGGTCTCCCTAAATCAAGACTTGTGTAAGATGTACACATTGTTTTGAACGCGATAGTGATGAGATTAGTCCTTCTGATGCTAATCAAACAAGAACGAAGTAATAAGACTCCTAATCTCCTCTTTATTTGACAATTTGAAGGAAACTAACGAAAAGGTATCCTAAATCGAGACTTGTGTGAGATGTACACATCGTTTTGAACGCGATAGTGATGAGAATGCTCCTTTAGATGCTAATCAAACTAGAACAAAGTTATATGACTCCTAATCACCTCTTTCTTTAACAATTTGAAGGAACTAATGAACCAATAAGAAAGTCTCCCAAAATCAAGACTTGTGTGAGATGTACACATCGTTTTGAACGCGATAGTGATGAGATTGCTCCTTCTGATGCTAATCAAACTAGAACGAAGTAGTAAGACTCCTAATCACCAAAGGTAACGCTGGTCACGGTCCCCCTTAAGCGCAACCTGGGAAGCAAAAAAGCACTGGCACCGGGCTGGGGAGATTAGTCGGTTTGTGACCCGGAAACTCCACATAAAAAAAAAAGAAAAAGACTCCTAATCACCTCTTTCTTTGACAATTTGAAGGAAACTAACGAAACAATAAAGTCTCCCTAAATCGAGACTTGTTTTAGATGTACACATCGTTTTGAACGCGATAGTGATGAGATTGCTCCTTTAGATGCTAATCAAACTAGAACAAAGTAATATGACTCCTAATCACCTCTTTCTTTGACAATTTGAAGGAACTAATGAACCAATTCGAAGGTCTCCCTAAATCAAGACTTGTGTGAGATGTACACATCGTTTTGAACGCGATAGTGATGAGATTGCTCCTTTAGATGCTAATCAAACTAGAACGAAGTAATAAGACCCCTAATCACCTCTTTCTTTGACAATTTGAAGGAAACTAACGAAACAATAAGAAGGTCTCCCTAAATCAAGACTTGTGTGAGATGTACACATCGTTTTGAACGCGGTAGCGATGAGATTGCTCCTTTAGATGCTAATCAGACTAGAACGAAATAATATGACTCCTAATCACCTCTTTCTTTGACAATTTGAAGGAACTAATGAACCAATAAGAAGGTCTCCCTAAATCAAGACTTCTGTGAGATGTACACATTGTTTTGAACGCGATAGTGATGAGATTAGTCCTTCTGATGCTAATTAAACAAGAACGAAGTTATAAGACTCCTAATCACCTCTTTCTTTGATAATTTGAAGGAAACTAAAGAAACAATAAGAAGGCTTCCCTAAATCGAGACTTGTGTGAGATGTACACATCGTTTTGAACGCGATAGTGATGAGATTGCTCCTTTAGATGCTAATCAAACTAGAACGAAGTAATATGACTCCTAATCACCGCTTTCATTGAAAATTTGTTGGAACTAAAGAACCAATAAGAAGGTCTCCCTAAATCAAGACTTGTGTGAGATGTACACATCGTTTTGAACGCGATAGTGATGATATTGCTCCTTTAGATGCTAATCAAACTAGAACGAAGTAATATGACTCCTAATCACCTCTTTCTTTGACAATTTGAAGGAAACTAACGAAATAATAAGAAGGTCTACCCAAATTAAGACTTGTGTGAGATGTAAACATCGTTTTGAACGCCATAGTGATGAGATTGCTCCTTTAGATGCTAATCAAACTAGAACGAAGTAATATGACTCCTAATCACCTCTTTCTTTGACAATTTGAAGAAACTAATGAACCAATAAGAAGGTCAGCCTAAATCAAAACTTGTGTGAGATGTACACATCGTTTTGAACGTGATAGTGATGAGATTGCACCTTATGATGCTAATCAAACTAGAACGAAGTAATATGACTCCTAATCACCTCTTTCTTTGATAATTTGAAGGAAACTAACGAAACAATAAAAAGGCTTCCCTAAATGGAGACTTGTGTGAGATGTACACATCGTTTTGAACGCGATAGTGATGAGATTGCTCCTTTAGATGCTAATCAAGCTAGAACGAATTAATATGACTCCTAATCACCTCTTTCTTTGACAATTTGAAGGAACTAATGAACCAATAAGAAGGTCTCCCTAAATCAAGACTTGTGTAAGATGTACACATTGTTTTGAACGCGATATTGATGAGATTGCTCCTTTTGATGCTAATCAAACTAAAACAAAGTAATAAGACTCCTAATCTCCTCTTTATTTGACAATTTGAAGGAAACTAACGAAACAATAAGAAGGTATCCTAAATCGAGACTTGTGTGAGATGTACACATCGTTTTGAACGCGATAGTGATGAGAATGCTCCTTTAGATGCTAATCAAACTAGAACAAAGTTATATGACTCCTGATCACCTCTTTCTTTAACAATTTGAAGGAACTAATGAACCAATAAGAAAGTCTCCCAAAATCAAGACTTGTGTAAGATGTACACATTGTTTTGAACGCGATAGTGATGAGATTAGTCCTTCTGATGCTAATCAAACAAGAACGAAGTAATAAGACTCCTAATCTCCTCTTTATTTGACAATTTGAAGGAAACTAACGAAAAGGTATCCTAAATCGAGACTTGTGTGAGATGTACACATCGTTTTGAACGCGATAGTGATGAGAATGCTCCTTTAGATGCTAATCAAACTAGAACAAAGTTATATGACTCCTAATCACCTCTTTCTTTAACAATTTGAAGGAACTAATGAACCAATAAGAAAGTCTCCCAAAATCAAGACTTGTGTGAGATGTACACATCGTTTTGAACGCGATAGTGATGAGATTGCTCCTTCTGATGCTAATCAAACTAGAACGAAGAAGTAAGACTCCTAATCACCAAAGGTAACGCTGGCCACGGTCCCCCTTAAGCGCAACCTGGGAAGCAAAAAAGCACTGGCACCGGGCTGGGGAGATTAGTCGGTTTGTGACCCGGAAACTCCACATCAAAAAAAAGGAAAAAGACTCCTAATCACCTCTTTCTTTGACAATTTGAAGGAAACTAACGAAACAATAAAGTCTCCCTAAATCGAGACTTGTTTTAGATGTACACATCGTTTTGAACGCGATAGTGATGAGATTGCTCCTTTAGATGCTAATCAAACTAGAACAAAGTAATATGACTCCTAATCACCTCTTTCTTTGACAATTTGAAGGAACTAATGAACCAATTCGAAGGTCTCCCTAAATCAAGACTTGTGTGAGATGTACACATCGTTTTGAACGCGATAGTGATGAGATTGCACCTTTTTATGCTAGTCAAACTAGAATGAAGTAATAAGACCCCTAATCACCTCTTTCTTTGACAATTTGAAGGAAACTAACGAAACAATAAGAAGGTCTCCCTAAATCAAGACTTGTGTGAGATGTACACATCGTTTTGAACGCGATAGTGATGAGATTGCTCCTTTAGATGCTAATCAAACTAGAACGAAGTAATATGACTTCTAATCACCTCTTTCTTTGACAATTTGAAGGAACTAATGAACCAATAAGAAGGTCTCCCTAAATCAAGACTTCTGTGAGATGTACACATTGTTTTGAACGCGATAGTGATGAGATTAGTCCTTCTGATGCTAATCAAACAAGAACAAAGTTATAAGACTCCTAATCACCTCTTTCTTTGATAATTTGAAGGAAACTAAAGAAACAATAAGAAGGCTTCCCTAAATCGAGACTTGTGTGAGATGTACACATCGTTTTGAACGCGATAGTGATGAGATTGCTCCTTTAGATGCTAATCAAACTAGAACGAAGTAATATGACTCCTAATCACCGCTTTCATTGAAAATTTGTTGGAACTAAAGAACCAATAAGAAGGTCTCCCTAAATCAAGACTTGTGTGAGATGTACACATCGTTTTGAACACGATAGTGATGATATTGCTCCTTTAGATGCTAATCAAACTAGAACGAAGTAATATGACTCCTAATCACCTCTTTCTTTGACAATTTGTAGGAAACTAACGAAATAATAAGAAGGTCTACCCAAATTAAGACTTGTGTGAGATGTAAACATCGTTTTGAACGCCATAGTGATGAGATTGCTCCTTTAAATGCTAATCAAACTAGAACGAAGTAATATGACTCCTAATCACCTCTTTCTTTGACAATTTGAAGAAACTAATGAACCAATAAGAAGGTCAGCCTAAATCAAAACTTGTGTGAGATGTACACATCGTTTTGAACGTGATAGTGATGAGATTGCACCTTATGATGCTAATCAACCTAGAACGAAGTAATATGACTCATAATCACCTCTTTCTTTGATAATTTGAAGGAAACTAACGAAACAATAAAAAGGCTTCCCTAAATGGAGACTTGTGTGAAATGTACACATCGTTTTGAACGCGATAGTGATGAGATTGCTCCTTTAGATGCTAATCAAGCTAGAACGAATTAATATGACTCCTAATCACCTCTTTCTTTGACAATTTGAAGGAACTAATGAACCAATAAGAAGGTCTCCCTAAATCAAGACTTGTGTAAGATGTACACATTGTTTTGAACGCGATATTGATGAGATTGCTCCTTCTGATGCTAATCAAACTAAAACAAAGTAATAAGACTCCTAATCTCCTCTTTATTTGACAATTTGAAGGAAACTAACGAAACAATAAGAAGGTATCCTAAATCGAGACTTGTGTGAGATGTACACATCGTTTTGAACGCGATAGTGATGAGAATGCTCCTTTAGATTCTAATCAAACTAGAACAAAGTTATATGACTCCTGATCACCTCTTTCTTTAACAATTTGAAGGAACTAATGAACCAATAAGAAAGTCTCCCAAAATCAAGACTTGTGTGAGATTTACACATCGTTTTGAACGCGATAGTGATGAGATTGCTCCTTCTGATGCTAATCAAACTAGAACGAAGTAGTAAGACTCCTAATCACCAAAGGTAACGCTGGCCACGGTCCCCCTTAAGCGCAACCTGGGAATCAAAAAAGCACTGGCACCGGGCTGGGGAGATTAGTCGGTTTGTCACCCAGAAACTCCACATCAAAAAAAAAGAAAAAGACTCCTAATCACCTCTTTCTTTGACAATTTGAAGGAAACTAACGAAACAATAAAGTCTCCCTAAATCGAGACTTGTTTGAGAGGTACACATTGTTTTGAACGCGATAGTGATGAGATTGCTCCTTCTGATGCTAATCAAACTAGAACGAAGTAATAAGACTCCTAATCACCTCTTTCTTTGACAATTTGAAGGAAACTAACGAAACAATAAGAGGGTCTCCCTCAATCAAGATTTGTGTGAGATGTACACATCGTTTTGAACGCGATAGTGATCAGATTGCTCCTTTAGATGCTAATCAAACTAGAACGAAGTAATATGAATCCTAATCACCTCTTTCTTTGACAATTTGAAGGAAACTAACGAAACAATAAGAAGGCTTCCCTAAATCGAGACTTGTGTGAGATGTACACATCGTTTTGAACGCGATAGTGATGATATTGCTCCTTTAGATGCTAATCAAACTAGAACGAAGTAATATGACTCCTAATCATCTCTTTCTTTGACAATTTGAAGAAAACTAAGGAAACAATAAGAAGGTCTCCCTAAATCGAGACTTGTGTGAGATGTACACATCGTTTTGAACGCCATAGTGATGAGATTGCTCCTTTAGATTCTAATCAAACTAGAACGAAGTAATATGACTTCTAATCACCTCTTTCTTTGATAATTTGAAGAAAACTAACGAAACAATAAGAAGGCTTCCCTAAACCGAGACTTGTGTGAGATGTACACATCGTTTGGAACGCGATACTGATGATATTGCTCCTTTAGATGCTAATCAAACTACAACGAAGTAATATGACTCCTAATCACCTCTTTCTTTCACAATTTGAAGGAAACTAAGGAAACAATAAGAAGGTCTCCCTAAATCGAGACTTGTGTGAGATGTACACATCGTTTTGAACGTGATAGTGATGAGATTGCTCCTTTTGATGCTAATCAAACTAGAACGAAGTAATAAGACTCCTAATCACCTCTTTCTTTGATAATTTGAAGGAAACTAACGAAACAATAAGAAGACTTCCCTAAATCGAGACTTGTGTGAGATGTACACATCGTTTGAACGCGATAGTGATGAGATTGCTCCTTTAGATGCTAATCAAACTGGAACGAAGTAATAAGTCTCCTAATCACCTCTTTCTTTGATAATTTGAAGGAAAATAATGAAAGAATAAGAAGGCTTCCCTAAATCGAGACTTATGCGAGATGTACACATCGTTTTGAATGCCATAGTGATGAGATTGCTCCTTTAGATGCTAATCAAACTAGAACGAAGTAATAAGACTCCCAATCACCTCTTTCTTTGACAATTTGAATTAACTAATGAACCAGTAAGAGGTCCCCCAAACTAGAACGAAGTAATATGACACATAATCACCTCTTTCTTTGACAATTTGAAGGAACTAATGAACCAATAAGAAGGTCTCCCTAAATCAAAACTTGTGTGAGACGTACACATTGTTTTGAACGCGATAGTTATGAGATTGCTCCGTCTGATGCTAATCAAACTAGAACGAAGTAATAAGACTCCTAATCACCTCTTTCTTTGATAATTTGAAGGAAACTAACGAAACAAGAAGACGGCGTCCCTAAATCGAGACATATGTGAAATGTACACATCGTTTTGAACGCGATAGTGATGAGATTGCACCTTTTGATGCTAGTCAAACTAGAACGAAGTAATATGACTCCTAATCACCTCTTTCTTTGACAATTTGAAGGAACTAATGAACCAATAAGAAGGTCTCCCTAAATCAAGACTTGTGTGAGATGTACACATTGTTTTGAACGCGATAGTGATGAGATTGCTCCCTTAGATGTTAATCAAACTAGAACGAAGTAATAAGACACCAAATCACCTCTGTTTTTGATAATTTGAAGGAAACTAACGAAACAATAAGAAGGATTCCCTAAATCGAGACTTGTGTGAGATGTACACATCGTTTTGAACGCGATAGTGATGAGATTGCTTCTTTAGATTCTAATCAAACTAGAACGAAGTAATATGACTCCTAATCACCTCTTTCTTTCAAAATTTGATGGAACTAAAGAACCAATAAGAAGGTCTCCCTAAATCAAGACTTGTGTGAGATGTACACATCGTTTTGAACGCGATAGTGATGATATTGCTCCTTTAGATGCTAATCAAACTAGAACGAAGTAATATGACTCCTAATCACCTCTTTCTTTGACAATTTGAAGGAAACTAACGAAATAATAAGAAGGTCTACCCAAATTAAGACTTGTGTGAGATGTAAACATCATTTTGAACGCCATAGTGATGAGATTGCTCCTTTAGATGCTAATCAAACTAGAACGAAGTAATATGACTCCTAATCACCTCTTTCTTTGACAATTTGAAGAAACTAATGAACCAATAAGAAGGTCAGCCTAAATCAAGACTTGTGTGAGATGTACACATCGTTTTGAACGTGATAGTGATGAGATTGCTCCTTCTGATGCTAATCAAACTAGAACGAAGTAATATGACTCCTAATCACCTCTTTCTTTGATAATTTGAAGGAAACTAACGAAACAATTTTGAACGCGATAGTGATGAGATTGCTCCTTTAGATGCAAATCAAGCTAGAACGAAGTAATATGACTCCTAATCACCTCTTTCTTTGACAATTTGAAGGAACTAATGAACCAATAAGAAGGTCTCCCTAAATCAAGACTTGTGTAACATGTACACATTGTTTTGAACGCGATATTGATGAGATTGCTCCTTCTGATGCTAATCAAACTAAAACGAAGTAATAAGACTCCTAATCTCCTCTTTATTTGACAATTTGAAGGAAACTAACGAAACAATAAGAAGGTATCCTAAATCGAGACTTGTGTGAGATGTACACATCGTTTTGAACACGATAGTGATGAGAATGCTCCTTTAGATGCTAATCAAACTAGAACAAAGTTATATGACTCCTAATCACCTCTTTCTTTAACAATTTGAAGGAACTAATGAACCAATAAGAAAGTCTCCCAAAATCAAGACTTGTGTGAGATGTACACATCGTTTTGAACGCGATAGTGATGAGATTGCTCCTTCTGATGCTAATCAAACTAGTGAAAGTAGTATGCACACAAGCCAATCATATTTGATATGATGTAGCATATACTTTGTAATCTTATTCGTTTTTTAAAGGCATTTTACTTTATCTACATGGTGCTGTTATATTAAATGTGATAAACCCATAGTTTTGAATCATGATGGTGATCATGCTAATGAGATCTAAATTCTAGATAGCTCACAAACTAAAATTGTTCCTAATCGTTGGATTACTAAAAAGGGGATTAGTGAATCTGGATAGATTAGTACATACGTTGCTTGCTCTTGTGAAGAGGATGATTGATCTCATAATCATTTGTGTGGAGACACTAAAGCAAGTATGTAGGTGTTTATTAGAGAATAAGTTCACTGAACGTGGCTCGCTAAGGAATACCTAATGGAGTTTTACTCGCCTGTCAATAGAAATTCCTCTAGTGATAGTAGTACAAGTGATCCTTGGACTTGAGATCATCATAGTATCTTGTGTATGATGAGTTATACATTGACATGTCCCTTAAGACCTTTAGGGTATATCAAAGGGTATGATTGGGTATAATAAGTTATACATGGAGATAGGGTGAATGATCAATAAAGAATCTACCACTTCTAGTAAAAGGAGAGGAATGTCCTATGTGATTCGATAAATGGACGGACTCAGAAGTCTTTGGCCAAAGCAGAATGAAATTAGAAAGGAGTTTCTAATTTGCATTAATTAGAGTTGTTGCATTTGAGAATCGAAATACATATAATTAAATAAAATAAGACTTGACAGTAATTCCATGTCTTATATTTAATTGGGACATTGTATGGTAGAAGGATTGAATTGTACGAGTAACTATGCACTGAAAGGTTCTTTTATGATTAATGTTGAAATCTATATTATCTGGAAAGTCGTTGATCGCTAAGGTGGGCTTACCCTTATTGTAGAATAAATATTATTTATTTAAAATGAATTAAATAGTTTTAATTTATTTATTTAAATAAGATTAGAATTGTTTCTAATTGATTTATTCACAACCGGTTTAATATGAAGAACCTAAAGGGTCACACCGCAAAAAGGAAAATATTTATTTAAGAAGTAAATGACATAATTGTAATTAATAAGTTAAGTGTATTTAATTTAGTCTAATGGAGATAGAATAAATTAAATAGCTTAATATTTATTTATTTTAATATTTTAGAAATATTAAATATAAAATTAATAAGAGGAGTCTTATTATTATTATTACTATTACTATTATTTAATTCCTAATAGGGATTGAGAATTAATTAATAGAAGTACTCTCACATGAATTCCTAATTGGATTAGGAGTTTTAATTTAATTAAAGGAGTTTAATTAGAATAGAAACCCTAATCCTAAATAGTTTAGGGGAAGGGTTTTCCCTACATCTATAAATAAGAGAAGTCTTATCATAGATTAGGGTTACACACTCTTGCATAAGAATTGTAGAGAGTACTTACAATTTCTATAGAGATAGAAACTAGGGTTTTGCTAACAACCCATTCTTCTTGAACAAGTATTTATTCCTTGGTGGATCACCTCTAGAGGCCAAACACTTGGGTGGCTAACGTTTGATCAAAGGAAGGAAATTTAATCGGTGGAATTCAAGGAGAACGCGAAGGAATTGGAGGTGAACTTGTACCTGAGGAAGCTAGAATTCTACAAGGGTATAATTCTTATTCTCCATCTCTTTCGTTTAATTAATAATTGTGCATAAAGAAAGATCATGGTGATGGTTTGTATAAAATTTTAAAATCTGATTTTATCGCGCTTCCGCTTTATTAATGTAATTTGATTGCATGTTCGCGTTATACAAACCTAACAGTGGTATCAGAGAGCTAAACTTTATACGAATTATTAATTGTTTTGATTCTGTATATACATTGATATGTGTTTAGAACAATTTAATTGGGCATAATTGTTTGTGTAAAATTATTTTATTTTATTTTTTTTATTTTGATTTTATTTATTTTCAATTAAGATAAAAGGTTTATTTTAATTGGAATATGATTAAAATTAAAAGTTTTATTTTAACTTGGAATTGGATTCTACGTTAACTAGAATAAAGGAGTTTATTCATATATGGAATAGGATTTCATGTTTCCTAGAATAAAGGAGTTTATTCACATATGGAATAGGATTCCATGTTTCCTAGAATAAAGGAGTTTATTCACATATGGAATATGATTCCATGTTTCCTTAAAAAATAAAGATGTTTATTTTGATAAGAAATAGGATTCAACATATTTTATTTTTCAACAATTTTAAGTTAAAAATAAAGGTGTTTATTTTAAACTTGAAATTGGTTTCCATATTAATTAAAATAAAGGAGTAAACATTTTGATTTGGAATTTGATTAAAATAAAGGAGTTTATTTTTATTCAAAAAAAATTAAATTAAAATAAAAGAGTTTATTTTGATTTGGAATATGATTAAAATAAAGAAGTTTATTTTAATTAAAATTGGATTTCATGATAACTAATTAGAGTTGGAATTGGATTCCATGATAACTAATTGGAGTTGAAATTGAATTTTATACTAACTAATATTGCCCATTAAATGATATCAATGCATATATGGAATGGTTTTATTATTCATGGGATGAATGTTATTTATTGATACATATAGAGATATGTATGATAATAAATAGGGATTGATTATGGACTATTGACCAATGTGTGATTGGATTTATTTTAGTGGATGCTTGAATGTATGGGTTTTTATAAATGGGGTCTGCGTACCTCGTCTTCTCTAATTTTTCTTAATGTAAATTCTATCTCCCTCCTATGTATCTCCCCTTGACTGCTGATCAAGGTTTCTATTTATTGTAAATAGTTTTTGTAATAGGATTAGTTAGAATTAATTTTGAAGAATTGAAGGCAAAGAAACAAGGAGTGTTTGAAGATCCGTTTGTAATGGAGCCCGGGTTTAAATGTAATAGTTATATTTAAATTTAATTCTTGCACCCTAGGTTTGACCTTTTGGTTCACTTGGTGGCTCTAGTGAACCAAACTAGAATAAAAGTTCATAATCAATCCGGGTAGAATATAGTATTCTATATGTGCATGCTTGCTATGTATATATTATATATTATACAACATGCTTCGCATGTTAAATAATATGACGCGTATTTTATATATATATGCGCATGCGCGCTAAACAAGATGAGATAAATAATAACAAACCCCTCAAAAAAATTATATTAAGTCCTAAGCGTTCAAAAATATTTGGAATATCGAACGTCGCCTTCTAGCATGGTAAAGCGATAGAGTATTAAATATTTAATATGAGTTTGTTGTGTCACACAAGGCAAGTATTAAATATTTAAGATGTTGTTTTATCACATTTGATGCTTATACATAGACTGAACGATGCTGTTTTGTTGTGTCACACAAGGACAGTGTTTTTCTTTCGAATATATGGAAGTGCTAGGTTGGACTTAACTTGGATAATTTTGATTCGGATGTGTCACACTTGATCAAAATAATCTAAGAGGCAAATTGAAAGGAGTTACATAGTGATGTAATTGACAATAGTTGTCTACCTATTTATTTATATATCGTTTGTTGTGTCACACAAGGCTATATACATTTGAAATGGGATCCTTATTCTCACTAGCAAATCTTTAATTAGATTTGCCGAACTGTGTACTGAGGGTAATATAGTTTGATGAAAATAGTGGGAGATACCAATTTAAAATAAAGGCCTAATTTATTTTGGTAATTAATTAAAATGAATGTATACTGAAATGTTGTTAAATTACAAATTCATTTATAGAATTTTACGATGTCTAATTCACTATCACTGCATAGCATATTAGATGCTAATTAACCGGACTGAATTACACGGATTGGTTAAGAAATTTGAGAATAGTTCTCAAGGCTGAAAAGCTATCTTATATCCTTAATATGCCTATCCCTGCAATGGTTGCAGACAATGCCTTAGAGGAAGAGATTGCTACTTTTAGAAAGTGGCAAGATGATGCACAGTTGGCTCAATGCATCATGCTCACATCCATGAGTAACGAGTTTCAGCGTCAGCATGAAACTATGGATGCTCCTACTGTACTCCAGCACCTTCAAGGAGTTGAAGGGTGAGGAAAGTAGGACTATTAGATATCAGATATCTAAGGAGCTCTTCCGATCTAGAATAACCGATGGCACTACAGTATAGACAAATGTCCTCAAAATGATCAATTTGATTGAACAATTGGGACAACTGGTTTTAATGGATGGAGAGTTGATCCAAGATTTGATCTTGTAATCACATCCGGACTCTTTCTCACAAATTGTTGTGAATTTCACATGAACAAAGCTATATGTCAGCCTGCCTGAGTTGCTTAAACATGTTGAAAACTGTAAAGAGTCACTTTCCAACCAAGAAAGACCAAGTCTTACTGGTAGATGATTCTTCCAAGGAGCGGAAGAGGGCCAAAGGATCTTCTTAAAAGAAGAACAATTCAAAGAAGGTAAATGAAAAGGCAAAAACAAAGGACAATAAGAACAAGACTGATGCAGATAACAAAGGAGTTTGCTTCCACTGTAATAAGCCTAGATACTAGAAAGGAAACTGTAAGGAGAATCTTTACAGAGGCTAACCAGAAGAAGCTTAGTGAAACTTCGGTTACAAATATAGGTTTGTTCATAATTGAAATAAATTTTTATAATTCAGGGTTCTACTTGGGTATTGGATACTAGCTGTAGTTCTCACGTATGCAATCCAATGCAGAGACTAAGCAGAAGTAGAAAGCTAAACAAAGTAAGTAATCTTACATGTGAAAAATAGAGCAATGGTTGCTACATTAGCCGTAGGAACTTATATTTTAGCGATGCCTACGGGCAAGTCTATTAAGTTAATAAATTGTTATTATGTTCCAGTTCTCTTTAGAAACATTATTTCTTTCCGTTGTTGGACAAGGAAGGTTCTGGTATTATATTTAAGAACAATTGTTGTTCTATTTATAATGATAATGTTTTGTTTGAAACTAGAAGATTACTTGATAGACTTTGTATACTTGACTTACATGAGAAATAATTTTATAAATTGAACAAACTAATAAAAGAAAAGGAGATGGTCATTCAAAGAGTTGAATATGTGTATTTGATAAAATACAAATCTGAATCATTTGAAAGGTTCAAAGAATTCAGAAGTGAAACATATTGACAAAGTATTAAGATTCTTTGATCAGATCGAGGAAAAAATACTTGTGCAATGAGTTTCTAGATCATCTCAAAATGGTATTTTCTCATAATGGATACCTTCTGATACGCAATAATTGATTGGTGTATCTAAAAGGAGAAATTGTACCTTGTTGGACATGGTGCAGTCCATAATGATTTTTACCGACATTCTAGTATCTATCTAGGGTTATGCCCTAGAAACGGCTGCATATCTACATAATAAGGTAACCTCAAAATCCGGCCCCAAGACTCCATAAAAGTTATGGATAGGGAGGATTCCTAATCTTAAGTATGTTAAGATAAGGGTTGACCAGCTTATGTGAAAAGGTTTCAAAGATAAGTTTGGGACAAAATCTGACAAGTGCAGACTTGTGGGATATCCTAAAGTAAGTTTAGGGTATTATTACTATAATCCTACACGCTGCCTTCTTAGATAAAGGTGTTTATCATTGAAGGAGCTAGTGGGAGGGTAATAGATCTTGAAGGAGTTCAAGAACCCCAAAGCACTTTAAGTCGAACCGAGGAACCTGTAGATAGACCTATTGTACCACAACCGAATCGTAAATCTGGAAGAGTACCGAAGATACCTGGGAGGTATGGATTCATCATAGAGGATGATGATGATCCAGTTATATACGATGAGGCTATGAGTAGAAGACACTCAGAGAAATGACAGATGGCCATAAAATCCGAAATGGACTCTATGTATAAGAACCAAGTATAGACTCTGGTATATATGGGTCTTTAAGAGAAAGACTGAGGCAAATGGCAAGGTAGAGACCTATAAGACCAGACCTGTTTAAAAGGTTTTTCAAGTCAAGGAGTTGACTGTGATAAAACCTTACTATCGGGTAATGCTCAAGTCCATTTGGATTTTGCTTGTGATTGCAGCTTATTACGAAATCTGACAAAATGGATGTGGAGACGTCCTTCCTCAATGAAGGCTTGAGGAGAATGTATGTATGATACAGCCAGAGGAATTTGTTTCAAAGGTTGAAGCAAATCGTGTTTTAAGCTACAATGATCCATTTATAGATTGAAGCAAGCTTCTCAAAGATGGAACATTCATTTTGATGAGACAATCAAAAGAGTTTGATTTTATCAAAAATGGGAATGAACCTAGTGTGTACAAAAGGGTCAGTGGGAGCGCTGTGACATTCTTGGTATTATATGTTGATATACTACTGACAAGGAATAACACACTAATGCTACAATCAGTAAAGATAAAATTGTCTAAACATTCCTCCATGAATGACTTGGGAGGAGTATCCTATAAATTGGGGATATGAGTCTATATAGGTAGATTTAAAAGGATGTTTGGCTTGACCCAAGGAACGTATATTCATTTAAAGGCGTTTAGCATGGCAAACTCCAAGAGAGGTCTCATGATGATGAGCCATGGAGAGAATCTCTCTAAAATTGTCCCCAATTGAAAGAGAGATCGCATGAGTTACTATCATGTATGCAATGAATATACTAGGCTTGATGTTGATCAGACATATTTTGGAGAAGATTACTATAAGATAGTGATAAACATCTTTAAGTACTAAACCGGTATTGAAGATGTAATCATAATTCATGGTAGGTCCGAATTAAAACTAGAGGGTTAAACAGACTCAAGTTTTTCAGACTGACCAAGACGATAACAAATCCACTTTAAGGTAAATCGTTACCTTGAAAGGTGGTGCAGTGAATTGGAAAAGTTCCAAACAGCAAAGAGTTGCTGGTTTAATGACAAAGACAAAGTATATAGCTGTAAATGAAGCTGCAAGTTGATTGTTTGGATGAAAAGTTCATTACAGAACTAGGAATAGTTCCTAAGTCTCATCTTAGATTCAAACATGTGTTGCGGCACTTTCATTTGATTAGTAAAATCATTGAAAGAATAAAAGTCACTATAGAGATAGTGGACTCTCGAGAACGGCATTGCATATCCATCTACTGAAGCTTTATCCAACAGCAGGATAATCGTCACTTAGAGAAGAAGGGTATTAGATACCATGGTGATTGGCTTTAGTGCAAGTGGGAGATTGAAAGTAGTATGCACACAAGCCAATCATATTTGATATGATGTAGCATATACTTTGTAATCTTATTCGTTTTTTAAAGGCATTTTACTTTATCTACATGGTGCTATTATATTAAATGTGATAAACCCATAGTTTTGAGCAATATTTTTAGAATCATGATGGTGATCATGCTAATGAGATCTAAATTCTAGATAGCTCACAAACTAAAATTGTTCCTAATCATTGGATTACTAAAAAGGGGATTAGTGAATCTGGATAGATTAGTACATACGTTGCTTGCTCTTGTGAAGAGGATGATTGATCTCATAATCATTTGTGTGGAGACACTAAAGCAAGTATGTAGGTGCTTATTAGAGAATAAGTTCACTGAACGTGGCTCGCTAAGGAATACCTAATGGAGTTTTACTCGCCGTCAATAGAAATTCCTCTAGTGATAGTAGTACAAGTGATCCTTGGACTTGAGATCATCATAGTATCTTGTGTATGATGAGTTATACTTTGACATGTCCCTTAAGACCTTTAGGGTATATCAAAGGGTATGATTGGGTATAATAAGTTATACATGGAGATAGGTGAATGATCAATAAAGAATCTACCACTTCTAGTAAAAGGAGAGAATGTCCTATGTGATTCGATAAATGACGACTCAGAAGTCTTTGGCCAAAGCAGAATGAAATTAGAAAGGAGTTTCTAATTTGCATTAATTAGAGTTGTGCATTTGAGAATCGAAATACATATAATTAAATAAAATAAGACTTGACAGTAATTCCATGTCTTATATTTAATTGGGACATTGTATGGTAGAAGGATGGAATTGTACGGTAACTATGCACTGAAAGGTTCTTTTATGATTAATGTTGAAATCTATATTATCTGGAAAGTCGTTGATCGCTAAGGGGGCTTACCCTTATTGTAGAATAAATATTATTTATTTAAATGAATTAAATAGTTTAATTTATTTATTTAAATAAGATTAGAATTGTTCTAATTGATTTATTCACAACCGATTTAATATGGAGAACCTAAAGGGTCACACCGCAAAAGGAAAATATTTATTTAAGAAGTAAATGACATAATTGTAATAATAAGTTAAGTGTATTTAATTTAGTCTATGGAGATAGAATAAATTAAATAGCTTAATATTTATTATTTAATATTTTAGAAATATTAAATATAAATTAATAAGAGGAGTCTTATTATTATTATTACTATTACTATTATTTAATTCCTAATAGGGATTGAGAATTAATTAATAGAAGTACTCTCACATGAATTCCTAATTGGATTAGGAGTTTAATTTAATTAAAGGAGTTTAATTAGAATAGAAACCCTAATCCTAAATAGTTTAGGGAAGGGTTTTCCTACATCTATAAATAAGAGAAGTCTTATCATAGATTAGGGTTACACACTCTTGCATAAGAATTGTAGAGAGTACTTACAATTTCTATAGAGATAGAAACTAGGGTTTTGCTAACACCCATCTTCTTGAACAAGTATTATTCCTTGGTGGATCACCTCTAGAGGCCAAACACTTGGGTGGCTAACGTTGATCAAAGGAAGGAATTTAATCGGTGGAATTCAAGGAGAACGCGAAGGAATTGGAGGTGAACTTGTACCTGAGGAAGCTAGAATTCTACAAGGGTATAATTCTTATTCTCCATCTCTTTCGTTTAATTAATAATTGTGCATAAAGAAAGATCATGGTGATGGTTTGTATAAAATTTTAAAATCTGATTTTATCGCGCTTCCGCTTTATTAATGTAATTTGATTGCATGTTCGCGTTATACAAACCTAACAGCTAGAACGAAGTAGTAAGACTCCTAATCACCAAAGGTAACGCTGGCCACGGTTCCCCTTAAGCGCAACCTGGGAAGCAAAAAAGCACTGGCACCGGGCTGGGGAGATTAGTCGGTTTGTGACCCGGAAACTCCATATCAAAAAAAAAGAAAAAGACTCCTAATCACCTCTTTCTTTGACAATTTGAAGGAAACTAACGAAACAATAAAGTCTCCCTAAATCGAGATTTGTTTGAGATGTACACATCGTTTTGAACGCGATAGTGATGAGATTGCTCCTTTAGATGCTAATCAAACTAGAACAAAGTAATATGACTCCTAATCACCTCTTTCTTTGACAATTTGAAGGAACTAATGAACCAATTCAAAGGTCTCCCTAAATCAAGACTTGTGTGAGATGTACACATCGTTTTGAACGCGATAGTGATGAGATTGCACCTTTTAATGCTAGTCAAATTAGAATGAAGTAATATGACTCCTAATCAGCTCTTTTTTTGACAATTTGAAGGAAACTAACGAAACAATAAGAAGGTCTCCCTAAATCGAGACTTGTGTGAGATGTACACATCGTTTTGAACGCGATAGTGATGAGATTGCTCCTTTAGATGCTAATCAAACTAGAACGAAGTAATATGACTCCTAATCACCTCTTTCTTTGACAATTTGAAGGAACTAATGAACCAATAAGAAGGTCTCCCTAAATCAAGACTTGTGTGAGATGTACACATTGTTTTGAACGCGATAGTGATGAGATTACTCCTTCTGATGCTAATCAAACAAGAACGAAGTTATAAGACTCCTAATCACCTCTTTCTTTGACAATTTGAAGGAAACTAACGAAATAATAAGAAGGATTCCCTAAATCGAGACTTGTGTGAGATGTACACATCGTTTTGAACGCGATAGTGATGAGATTGCTCCTTTAGATGCTAATCAAACTAGAACGAAGTAATATGACTCATAATCACCTCTTTCTTTGAAAATTTGATGGAACTAAAGAACCAATAAGAAGGTCTCCCTAAATCAAGACTTGTGTGAGATGTACACATCGTTTTGAACGCGATTGTGATGATATTGCTCCTTTAGATGCTAATCAAACTAGAACGAAGTAATATGACTCCTAATCACCTCTTTCTTTGACAATTTGAAGGAAACTAACGAAACAATAAGAAGGTCTCCCCAAATTGAGATTTGTGTGAGATTTACACATCGCTTTGAACGCCATAGTGATGAGATTGCTTCTTTAGATGCTAATCAAACTAGAATGAAGTAATATGACTCCTAATCACCTCTTTCTTTGATAATTTGAAGGAAACTAACGAAACAATAAGAAGGATTCCCTAAATCGAGACTTGTGTGAGATGTACACATCGTTTTGAACGCGATAGTGATGAGATTGCACCTTTAGATGCTAGTCAAACTAGAACGAAGTAATAAGACTCCTAATCACCTCTTTCTTTGACAATTTAAATGAACTAATGAACCAATAAGAAGGTCTCCCTAAATCAAGACTTGTGTGAGATGTACACATTGTTTTGAACGCGATAGTGATGAGATTGCTCCTTCTGATGCTAATCAAACTAGAACGAAGTAATAAGACTCCTAATCACCTCTTTCTTTGATAAAAACTAATGAAACAATAAGAAAGCTTCCCTAAATCGAGACTTGTGTGAGATGTACACATTGTTTTGAACGCGATACTGATGAGATTGCTCCCTTAGATGCTAATCAAACTAGAACGAAGTAATAATACTCCAAATCACATCTTTTTTTGATAATTTGAAGGAAACTAACGAAAAAAAATAAGAAGGCTTCCCTAAATCGAGTCTTGTGTGAGAAGTATACATCGTTTTGAACGCGATAGTGATGAGATTGCTCCTTTAGATGCTAATCAAACTAGAAAGAAGTAATATGACTCCTAATCACCTCTTTCTTTGACAATTTGAAGGAAACTAACGAAACAATAAGAAGGTCTCCCCAAATTGAGATTTGTGTGAGATGTACACATCGTTTTGAACGCTATAGTGACGAGATTGCTTCTTTAGATGCTAATCAAACTAGAACGAAGTAATATGACTCCTAATCACCTCTTTCTTTGACAATTTGAAGGAACTAATGAACCAATAAGAAGGTCTCCCTAAATCAAGACTTGTGTGAGATGTACACATTGTTTTTGAACGCGATAGTGATGAGATTGCTCCTTTAGATGCTAATCAAACTAGAACGAAGTAATAAGACTCCTAATCACCTCTTTTTTTGATAATTTGAAGGAAACTAACGAAACAATAAGATGGATTCCCTAAATCGAGACTTGTGTGAGATGTACACATCGTTTTGAACGCGATAGTGATGAGATTGCTCCTTTAGATGCTAATCAAACTAGAACGAAGTAATAAGACTCCTAATCACCTCTTTCTTTGACAATTTGAAGGAACTAATGAACCAATAAGAAGGTCTTACCCACAACAAGTGGCGCAGTGGTGCAAGCCGTCCTGGGAAAGAATCGTAAACCCAGACGACTCAGGATCGACTCCCACTAGCAACACTTGGGGACACGTAAAAATGTTCTGTGGCCACGGTCCCCCTTAAGCGCAAGCTGGGAAGCAAAAAAGCACTGGCACCGGGCTGGGGAGATTAGTTGGGTTGCGACCCGGAAACTCCACATCATCAAAAAAAAAAATAAAAAAAATAAGAAGGTCTCCCTAAATCAAGACTTGTGTGAGATGTACACATTGCTTTGAACGCGATAGTGATGAGATTGCTCCTTCTGATGCTAGTCAAACTAGAACGAAGTAATAAGACTCCTAATCATCTCTTTCTTTGATAATTTGAAGGAAACTAACGAAACAATAAGAAGGCTTCCCTAAATCAAGACTTGTGTGAGATGTACGCATTGTTTTGAACGCGATAGTGATGAGATTGCTCCCTTAGATGATAATCAAACTAGAACGAAGTAATAAGACTCCAAATCACCTCTTTCTTTGATAATTTGAAGGAAACTAACGAAACAATAAGAAGGCTTCCCTAAATCGAGACTTGTATGAGATGTACACATCGTTTTGAACGCGATAGTGATGAGATTGCTCTTTTAGATGCTAATCAAACTAGAACGAAGTAATATGACTTCTAATCACCTCTTTCTTTGAAAATTTGATAGAACTAAAGAACCAATAACAAGGTCTCCCTAAATCAAGACTTGTGTGAGATGTACACATCGTTTTGAACGCGATTGTGATGATATTGCTCCTTTAGATGCTAATCAAACTAGAACGAAGTAATATGACTCCTAATCACCTCTTTCTTTGACAATTTGAAGGAAACTAACGAAACAATAAGAAGGTCTCCCCAAATTGAGATTTGTGTGAGATGTACACATCGCTTTGAACGCCATAGTGATGAGATTGCTCCTTTAGATGCTAATCAAACTAGAATGTAGTAATATGACTCCTAATCACCTCTTTCTTTGATTGTTTGAAGGAAACTAACGAAACAATAAGAAGGCTTCCCTAAATCGAGACTTGTGTGAGATATACACATCGTTTTGAACGCGATAGTGATGCGATTGCACCTTTAGATGCTAGTCAAACTAGAACGAAGTAATAAGACTACTAATCACCTCTTTCTTTGACAATTTGAAGGAACTAATGAACCAATAAGAAGCAATCTCATCACTATGGCGTTCAAGTTTGATTAGCATCTAAAGGAGCAATCTCATCACTATGGTGATTAGGAGTCATATTACTTCGTTCTAGTTTGATTAGCATCTAAAGTTGCAATCTCATCACTTAGGCGTTCAAAACGATGTTTACATCTCATACAAGTCTTAATTTGGGGAGACCTTCTTATTATTTCGTTTGTTTCCTTCAAATTGTCAAAAAAGAGGTGATTAGGGGTCATATTACTTCGTTCTAGTTTGATTAGCATCTAAATGAGCAATATCATCACTATCGCGTTCAAAACGATAATTTGAAGGAAACTAACGAAACAATAAGAAGGCTTCCCTAAATCAAGACTTGAGTGAGATGTACGCATTGTTTTGAACGCGATAGTGATGAGATTGCTCCCTTAGTTGATAATCAAACTAGAACTAAGTAATAAGACTCCAAATCACCTCTTTCTTTGATAATTTGAAGGAAACTAACGAAACAATAAGAAGGCTTCCCTAAATCGAGATTTGTGTGAGATGTACACATCGTTTTGAACGCGATAGTGATGAGATTGCTCCCTTAGATGATAATCAAACTAGAACGAAGTAATAAGACTCCAAATCACCTCTTTCTTTGATAATTTGAAGGAAACTAACGAAACAATAAGAAGGCTTCCCTAAATCGATACTTGTGTGAGATGTACACATCGTTTTGAACGCGATGGTTATGAGATTGCTCCTTTAGATGCTAATCAAACTAGAACGAAGTAATATGACTCCTAATCACCTCTTTCGTTGAAAATTTGATAGAACTAAAGAGCCAATAAGAAGGTCTCCCTAAATCGAGACTTGTGTGAGATGTACACATCATTTTGAACGCGATTGTGATGATATTGCTCCTTTAGATTCTAATCAAACTAAAACGAAGTAATATGACTCCTAATCACCTCTTTCTTTGACAATATGAAGGAACTAACGAACCAATAAGAAGGTCTCCCTAAATCAAGAATTGTGTGAGATGTACACATCGTTTTGATCGCGATAGTGATGAGATTGCACCTTTAGATGCTAGTCAAACTAGAACGAAGTAATAAGACTCCTAATCACCTCTTTCTTTGACAATTTGAAGGGACTAATGAACCAATAAGAAGGTGTCCCTAAATCAAGACTTGTGTGAGATGTACACATTGTTTTGAACGCGATCGTGATAAGATTGCTCCTTCTGATGCTAATCAAACTAGAACGAAGTAATAAGACTCCTAATCACCTATTTCTTTGATAATTTGAAGGAAACTAACGAAACAATAAGAAGGCTTCGCTAAATCAAGACTTGTGTGAGATGTACGTATTGTTTTGAACGCGATAGTGATGAGATTGCTCCCTTAGATGCTAATCAAACTAGAACGAAGTAATAAGACTCCAAATCACCTCTTTTTTTGATAATTTGAAGGAAACTAACGAAACAATAAGAAGGATTCCCTAAATCGAGACTTGTGTGAGATGTACACATCGTTTTGAACGCGATAGTGATGAGATTGCTCCTTTAGATGCTAATCAAACTAGAACAAAGTAATATGACTCCTAATCACCTCTTTCTTTGGCAATTTGAAAGAACTAATGAACCAATAAGAAGGTCTCCCTAAATCAAGACTCGTGTGAGATGTACACATTGTTTTGAACGCGATAGTGATGAGATTGCTCCTTCTGATGCTAATCAAACTAGAACGAAGTAATAAGACTCCTAATCACCTCTTTCTTTGATAATTTGAAGGAAACTAACGAAACAATAAGAAGGCTTCCCTAAATCAACACTTGTGTGAGATGTACACATTGTTTTGAACATGATAGTGATGAGATTGCTCCCTTAGATGCTAATCAAACTAGAACGGAGTAATAAGACTCCTAATCACCTCTTTCTTTAACAATTTGAAGGAAAATAACGAAACAATAAGAAGGCCTCCCTAAATCGAGACTTGTGTGAGATGTACACATTGTTTTGAACGCGATAGTGATGAGATTGCTACTTCTGATGCTAATCAAACTAGAACGAAGTAATAAGACTCCTAATCACCTCTTTCTTTGATAATTTGAAGGAAACTAACGAAACAATAAGAAGGCTTCCCTAAATCAAGACTTGTGTGAGATGTACACATTGTTTTGAACGTGATAGTGATGAGATTGTCCCTTAGATGCTAATCAAACTAGAACGAAGTAATAAGACTCCTAATCACCTCTTTCTTTGACAATTTGAAGGAAACTAACGAAACAATAAGAAGATCTCCCTAAATCGAGACTTGTGTGAGATGTACACATCGTTTTGAACGCGATAGTGATGAGATTGCTCCTTTAGATGCTAATCAAACTAGAACGAAGTAATATGACTCCTAATCACCTCTTTCTTTGACCATTTGAAGGAACTAATGAACCAATAAGAAGGTCTCCCTAAATCAAGAATTGTGTGAAATGTACACATCGTTTTGAACGCGATAGTGCTGAGATTGCTCCCTTATATGCTAATCAAACTAGAACGAAGTAATAAGACTCCTAATCACCTCTTTCTTCGACAATTTGAAGGAAACTAACGAAACAATAAGAAGGTCTCCCTAAATCGAGACTTGTGTGTGATGTATGCATCGTTTTGAACGTGGTAGTGATGAGATTGTCCCTTAGATGTTAATCAAACTAGAACGAAGTAATAAGACTCCTAATCACCTCTTTCTTTGACAATTTGAAGGAAACTAACGAAACAATAAGAAGGTCTCCCTAAATCGAGACTTGTGTGAGATGTACACATCGTTTTGAACGCGATTGTGATGATATTGCTCCTTTAGATGCTAATCAAACTAGAACGAAGTAATATGACTCCTAATCACCTCTTTCTTTGACAATTTGAAGGAAACTAACGAAACAATAAGAAGGTCTCCCCAAATTGAGACTTGTGTGAGATGTACACATCGTTTTAAACGCCATAGTGATGAGATTGCTCCTTTAGATGCTAATCAAACTAGAATGTAGTAATATGACTCCTATTCACCTCTTTCTTTGATTGTTTGAAGGAAACTAACGAAACAATAAGAAGGTTTCCCTAAATCGAGACTTGTGTGAGATATACACATCGTTTTGAACGCGATAGTGATGCAATTGCACCTTTAGATGCTAGTCAAACTAGAACGAAGTAATAAGACTACTAATCACCTCTTTCTTTGACAATTTGAAGGAACTAATGAACCAATAAGAAGCAATCTCATCACTATAGCGTTCAAGTTTGATTAGCATCTAAAGGAGCAATCTAATCACTATGGTGATTAGGAGTCATATTACTTCGTTCTAGTTTGATTAGCATCTAAAGTTGCAATCTCATCACTATGGCGTTCAAAACGATGTTTACATCTCATACAAGTCTTAATTTGGGGAGACCTTCTTATTATTTCGTTTGTTTCCTTCAAATTGTCAAAAAAGAGGTGATTAGGAGTCGTATTACTTCGTTCTAGTTTGATTAGCATCTAAAGGAGCAATATCATCACTATCACGTTCAAAACGATAATTTGAAGGAAACTAACGAAACAATAAGAAGGCTTCACTAAATCAAGACTTGAGTGAGATGTACACATTGTTTTCAACGCGATAGTGATGAGATTGCTCCCTTAGATGATAATCAAACTAGAACGAAGTAATAAGACTCCAAATCACCTCTTTCTTTGATAATTTGAAGGAAACTAACGAAACAATAAGAAGGCTTCCCTAAATCGAGACTTGTGTGAGATGTACACATCGTTTTGAACGCGATAGTGATGAGATTGCTCCCTTAGATGCTAATCAAACTAGAACGAAGTAATAAGACTCCAAATCACCTCTTTCTTTGATAATTTGAAGGAAACTAACGAAACAATAAGAAGGCTTCCCTAAATCGAGACTTGTGTAAGATGTACACATCGTTTTGAACGCGATAGTGAAGAGATTGCTCCTTTAGATGCTAATCAAACTAGAACGAAGTAATATGACTCCTAATCACCTCTTTCTTTGAAAATTTGATAGAACTAAAGAGCCAATAAGAAGGTCTCCCTAAATCGAGACTTGTGTGAGATGTACACATCATTTTGAACGCGATTGTGATGATATTGCTCCTTTAGATTCTAATCAAACTAAAACGAAGTAATATGACTCCTAATCACCTCTTTCTTTGACAATTTGAAGGAACTAACGAACCAATAAGAAGGTCTCCCTAAATCAAGAATTATGTGAGATGTACACATCGTTTTGATCGTGATAGTGATGATGATATAAGCATAAGGGGGTCAGAATTTTATGACATTTGTTCGACACAACCAACTCGATACAAGCCAAACCATCATGCAATGGCGGAAACGAATTCTAGCTATACCACATGGCGTTCATCATGGAGAGTGATTCAAATAGCTTGGATCCATAATGGTTCGAGTATAGCAGTTTTGGGAATGGATTCCAAGTGTGTGTACACCATAAACATGTTGCAAACGGATGTAGCGGACCAGAAAATCAAAAGGGATCAGTTTGTTTGGACTCAGGATGGCTCGCCCCGGCGAGAGTTTCCCAGCCAGTTTTCTCGCCCCGGCGAGGTCTCGCCCCAGCGAGGATTTTCAAGCCAAATCTCTCGCCCCGGCGAGAAGCTCGCCCCGGCGAGAATTTTCAATGCAATTTTCTCGCCCCGGCGAGAACTCCCTGGATGCAATTTGTCATTTCTTGACTTTCTTGATTTTTGAACCATCTTTCATCCAAAAACATGATATCAGTATTTAGGATCAATTACATGTGTTCTGATTGTAACATTTCCATATTTGTGTGCTTGTATTTCAACAATTGTGTGCTTCTAGAAGCTTCTAGTTGGTTTCTTAGACTAGTATAAATAGGCTTCATTTGTAAGGCATTGGACACTTGAATTTTACCAATAAATATTCAGATTATCATCATTATTGTGAGATTGTTCTTTTCTTGTGGTTCTTGAGAATTCCTAAGTATTCCTTAGTTTTCTTTGAGATTCATATTTGATTTATCATATAACCAATCATAGTTGTGTGTGGCGTCTTCTACCGCATCAATCGTCGATTGTACTAAGATTACCGCTTCAACATAAGCGAGGGGTCGAGGTGTCGTTGGTGTCCATCCTACGCAAACTTCATTTGCAAGCAATTGTACCAAGATTACCGTCTACATATAGGCGAGGGGTTAAGGTGTTGCAAGCTATCCATCCTATCAGCTTGTTAGAAACGATCCGGGCGACGACCACCTCACGCAAGCGTGCCGTGGAGTCTATCATTTGGTATCAAAGCTAAGTTTCCTATCAAGTTACTTATCTTTACTTCTATTGTTGAATTATAGTCAAAAAAAAAAAAAAAAAACTGCATAAAATATATAGCAGAAAATATATAGCAGAAAATTTGTATTGTGAATTGTTACCATTGAGATTTTCATTTGCAAGAATCATATTTGACGATTGGAAGTCTTGTGGAGAGTCGTACTTTCTATATTGTGTTCTTGATAAGTTATTATTGGATTGTAATTAGAGAATTGAGGTAATATTTGTGAGAATTCAAAAAGGACCTATTAGAGAGATCTACGAGCGGAAAAAGGCAAGAGTAGTGAGATTATTAGAGGGTAAAAGCCATTTGAGCGATACACGAGCGTTTCATAACATTGTTGGAGCGAAACACGTGAGGGAGTGTGTGAGGAACTTTTCTTTATGTATTAACCTTTGTTTTGCAGCAATCATGTATGGATATAAATGTGAAAATAATTATTGGCAAAAAGGATCTTTTCAAGGTAGAGCGGATCCCGAAGCTTATTTAAGTTGGGAGAAAGGAAAGGAGCGAGAGTTTTACTATCATGAATACTCCGAGCAAAAGAAGTTCAAACTTGCCGTCCTAGATTTATCCGGTGATGCACGTACATGGTGGGCTCAATTTGAACGTGATAGGAGAAAATATGGAGAACCTTCGATCGATACATGGAAAGAGTTAAAAACCGTGATGAGAAGACGGTATGCTCCAGTACAACCTAGCAAGAGGAATGAATATGTATCTCCAAGGCATAAAGAGCAACCTTCAAGACGAGCCACTTGGGAGGATAAAAAAAGGGTTCCCAGGCAAGAGGAGTCGCATCGGAAACAACCACGCGAAACTCCTAGAGCATATGTGAAACCAATATCATTCGAGGACATCATGAGAACATATAATGAGTTAAAGAATGATCATTTGAAACAACAAGTCACTCTTAAGGCACAAAAAGAGCAAGATCAGCCGAAAGAGGAAGACGATGGAATCGAGTATGCAGTCCAAGGAAAATTATTAGGTTCCAATGAACATGATGAAGTTCATGAAGATTTAATGATTGTACAAAAGGATTGTAATCGAAAGAGAGAAAAAGAAAAGATTAAAAAAAGTGAGGAAGAAAACAAACGAGAGAATGAGCAAAAAGAAAAAGAGAGAAAAATGAGTGACTATGAAAAAGAGAGTGCGTGTGAAAGTGAGTTGTATTTCGAAAAGCCAATGACTGTACATTCGTACAAGACGGCGCTTTTGGATACTAACCAAAATAACTCTGTTTTGTCTAGTTCTGTTGTTTCTCTTATACAAGTGAAGGATTATATACCTAGCACTATCGTTCCATATCCGTCAGCTATTGGCGTTCTTGAGGAGACGAAGGAGTCACCGAGGCAGGTTGGTGAGTTGATAGAGGAAGGTATAGTGGATGAGGTCATGAGTACAAGTGCTATTGATGAGATCATAATACCTAAGTGGGACGAGACGTCGAGCATGTTTGTCGATTCTAAATTGGTAAACAAGTATCGTTGTTATTTTCTTTACTTAGATAGTATGTTTGATAAATTGCATAATACTTATATTTTATCTACATTAGATGATAATCATGTGATGACAATGCCTAATCAAATTAGCAAGATAGGTTGTGAAAAAGGGAAAATTGTATTAACATGTAACTTGTATAGATGGTTGGTTATTTCTATTAGATTAACTGATGCATCTAGTATTTTCATGAGTTATTTAAAACATGTTTTGCATGCTTCCAATGGTAAATTTGTGAATAGCTATCTTGATGGTAGAATCGTCTTTATCATAAATTATGGGGGATATTTGAACTTTGTTGAGTTAATTTATGATCATGATATTTCTCCTCGTTTTCAAAACTCTAGTTTGCATGAAATTGTTTCTAATCCATATGCCGAGTTAGATTTTCATGTTAGTCATTCTTTGCTTAATTTGTCGTTAGAAACATCATCATTGCATAAGCTACTATCATTTGGTATTATTTCACCAAAGCAAACTTCATTGCGTGAAAAACTATCATTTGATGATATTCCTAGCCGTTCAAACATTTGTGAAAGTTCTTTAGCATGTAGTGAGTTTGGTTGTGATCATCGTATGTATGCTAGTGAATTTTCATCTTGTGGTGTTGGTTGTGATCTTTCGATTCCGTTGATATCATTATTTGATTTTGAAATTGCTATTATCAATGGAAAGGGAAAGATTATTTGTGTTTTGAAGATGCGTGATGGGATCTTACTCTCCGAGGATAAAATCATGGTTTGTTGGATAGATCCATTCGAACATCATATTGGGAGTCTACAGGGAAGTAATTTGAATTTTGATTTAGTAGACTATACATGTGAATTTGAGTTTCTTGAGTTTTCCTTGATTATACAAAAGATTCATATTGATTGGTGTTATTTTGTGTTTAATCCGGGAATTCAAGATTGCTTACTTGAACAACGTGATGAGTTTCAACAATTCATATTTGATCCAGGATCGTTAAAAATGATGTATTTACAAAAACACGAGATCCCCAAATTGAATTTTGACCCAGGGATTCATAAATGTAAATTGACGAAATGTGAATTGTACTATGTGCTGATACTAGATCCAGGAGGAGACTATCATTTGGAATCATTTGTGTCTAATCCAGGAATTCGTGTGTATTTGCACATACGATGTGCAAGTTTTCAAAGATGGGTATTTGACCCAGGAGCAATGAAATGGGTATTAGTACAAATCATCATCACAAGGAAGCATTTTCATCCAGGAACTCGTATATGGAAGTATATGCTTCAAAGGAAGATCTATATGATGATAGTTGACTCAAGAAGGGACAGAACTTTTCAGATTTGTATTTGCGTTTATCTTATTACATATGCATGTGTTTTCATAAGTTACATTTCAGTTGTTAACTTAGTTTGTTTTGATGTAGAGTCCGACGTGTGGAACAATCCTTTTCGAGAGAGGGAAATGCTAGATTTGAGGACAAATCCTTGTGAAGAAGAGGGGGATGATATAAGCATAAGGGGGTCAGAATTTTATGACATTTGTTCGACACAACCAACTCGATACAAGCCAAACCATCATGCAATGGCGGAAACGAATTCTAGCTATACCACATGGCGTTCATCATGGAGAGTGATTCAAATAGCTTGGATCCATAATGGTTCGAGTATAGCAGTTTTGGGAATGGATTCCAAGTGTGTGTACACCATAAACATGTTGCAAACGGATGTAGCGGACCAGAAAATCAAAAGGGATCAGTTTGTTTGGACTCAGGATGGCTCGCCCCGGCGAGAGTTTCCCAGCCAGTTTTCTCGCCCCGGCGAGGTCTCGCCCCGGCGAGGATTTTCAAGCCAAATCTCTCGCCCCGGCGAGAATTTTTCAATGCAATTTTCTCGCCCCGGCGAGAACTCCCTGGATGCAATTTGTCATTTCTTGACTTTCTTGATTTTCGAACCATCTTTCATCCAAAACATGATATCAGTATTTAGGATCAATTACATGTGTTCTGATTGTAACATTTCCATATTTGTGTGCTTGTATTTCAACAATTGTGTGCTTCTAGAAGCTTCTAGTTGGTTTCTTAGACTAGTATAAATAGGCTTCATTTGTAAGGCATTGGACACTTGAATTTTACCAATAAATATTCAGATTATCATCATTATTGTGAGATTGTTCTTTTCTTGTGGTTCTTGAGAATTCTGTTGTCCGATTTGTATATGAACAATTTACGCGCAAGTATACGCGGTCAACAAGTAATAAAGAGTAAGTAAAGTATCGATCCCACGAGGAATTGTTACTAGTCTTTTTCAAGTATTAACCTTTTATCATTTCAATCTTATTTAAACAAACGATAATTGTTTTTGTTGTTTTGTATTAATGAAGTTGACAAATAATCAAAGAACTATGGAAAGCTTTAATATAATGAAATCTAATATTAACAAGTCTAAGATCACAATTTCCCCCAATACTTCACTTGAATATCCTAACTCTCTCTTTTCAACTAGTTAAATCACAAGGATTGTTATCCGAGAATTTACAAGTATATACAAGCCTCTCTCGATGGTCAAATACGTATTTCCCAATGCGGTGTATAAATATCTCTATTCTACACACTAGCAAGAATCCAATATCAAGAATAATCAATAAGACACGTGTCACCAAATCTCATTAATCACCCTATCAATTACCAACTTTCGCAATGGAAATCATTAAGCATGATTCTCAAATGGATACATGTGGTATTTAGGTATATGTCTATCCTAAATACAATCAAATTATCCATTCATGAGGGTAATAAATAAAACACACGTCACTTAATTTCATAAATTACCCATAGGAATATCTAATTTTCACATGATATCATAACAAGGTCTCAACCTATACTTCCTCTCTCAATTCCATATAAGTTCCCAAGGTAATTACTAGCAAGGTAATTAATATATAAAGCACAAATTATGATATCCAATCACAAATAATTAACCAACATCAAAGAGAGAGCATTCAATTCAAACTATGTATTGGGTTCCATTGAAATCTTAGCAAATGAGTCCTAGTTCATGGTAACTACAATAAACATCAAATTTGATCTATATATCATCATATTGGATTTACAAAATAAGAAGAAAATACTAGAAATAAAACCACTTTTGAAGATTTCCCAACGTTGCTTGCTTGAGGGTTGATGATTTCTAGCTTTCCTCCTTGATTTGGTACTCCTTTCTTCAATTGTTCCTTTGATTTTGCTGGAAATTCCTTGTATTGCAGCCCATTTCTCTTCAATTTTGATGTTTATGTGCAGCCTCCACAAGTGTAGTTGCTGATTTTCGAGCCCCTGGATATGTTATAAGTGTTGGGTATGAGTAAACCTAGATTACCACCTCCAAAATGACCAAAAAACCTGAAAAATCTGCTTCTGTCCGCGACAAGCTCGCCCCGGCGAGCTTTTTGGCCTAAGTTTTCTCGCCCCGGCGAGATCTCGCCGCGGCGAGGAATTTGTGTAGGAAATTCCCGCCCCGGCGAGCTCTGGAAAAACGACCATAACTTCTTCGTCCGAACTCGGATTAAGGCGATTAAGTAGGCTATGGAAAGCTAAGAAGTAGCTCTACAACTTTCATAACTGGAGCTCATCGAGATAATGGCCGGAGAAAGGTTCAAATTGATCCCAAAGCAACTGCTGTGTAAAAGTCATGCAATAGCCGATGGTAAAATGACCATAACTCTCTCATACTAACTTCAAATTGGATGATTCCGGATGCTCTGGAAAGCTAAGATCAAAATCTACAACTTTCGTTCTTTGAGTTTTGAGAGATTCGGATTGCATCATGGGTCAAATGGAGAAACAAGCAGCGGGAATGCTAGATTCAAGCCAAAAACGCATCGATCCAAGGGGCCTTTATTTCAATACCTACAAAACAACGTAAAAACACATAAAAGTACACAAATACATATAAAAGTAATACAAAACTATATTACACAACAATAAGATGAAAACACATAAAACCAAACGAAATAGCTAAAGACTTGCAAATTATTAAGGCTAAAAGTACTCAATTTGTGTATATAAAACACACTCATCAAATTCCTAAGTATTCCTTAGTTTTCTTTGAGATTCATATTTGACTTATCATACAACCAATCATAGTTGTGTATGGCGTCTTCTACCGCATCAATCGTCGATTGTACCAAGATTACCGCTTCAACATAAGCGAGGGGTCGAGGTGTCGTTGGTGTCCATCCTACGCAAACTTCATTTGCAAGCAATTGTACCAAGATTACCGTCTACATATAGGCGAGGGGTTAAGGTGTTGCAAGCTATCCATCCTATCAACTTGTTAGAAACGATCCGGGCGACGACCACCTCACGCAAGCGTGCCGTGGAGTCTATCAGATGAGATTGCACCTTTAGATGCTAGTCAAACTAGAACGAAGTAATAAGACTCCTAATCACCTCTTTCTTTGACAATTTGAAGGAACTAATGAACCAATAAGAAGGTCTCCCTAAATCAAGACTTGTGTGAGATGTACACATTGTTTTGAACGCGATAGTGATGAGATTGCTCCTTCTGATGCTAATCAAACTAGAACGAAGTAATAAGACTCCTAATCACCTCTTTCTTTGATAATTTGAAGGAAACTAACGAAACAATAAGAAGGCTTCCCTAAATCAAGACTTGTGTGAGATGTACACATTGTTTTGAACGCGATAGTGATGAGATTGCTCCCTTAGATGCTAATCAAACTAGAACGAAGTAATAAGACTCCAAATCACCTCTTTTTTTTGATAATTTGAAGGAAACTAACGAAACAATAAGAAGGATTCCCTAAATCGAGACTTGTGTGAGATGTACACATCGTTTTGAACGCGATAGTGATGAGATTGCTCCTTTAGATGCTAATCAAACTAGAACGAAGTAATATGACTCCTAATCACCTCTTTCTTTGACAATTTGAAGGAACTAATGAACCAATAAGAAGGTCTCCCTAAATCAAGACTTGTGTGAGATGTACACATTGTTTTGAACGCGATAGTGATGAGATTGCTCCTTTAGATGCTAATCAAACTAGAACGAAGTAATAAGACTCCTAATCACCTCTTTCTTTGACAATTTGAAGGAAACTAACGAAACAATAAGAAGGTCTCCCTAAATCAAGACTTGTGTGAGATGTACACATTGTTTTGAACGCGATAGTGATGAGATTGCTCCTTTAGATGCTAATCAAACTAGAACGAAGTAATAAGACTCCTAATCACCTCTTTCTTTGACAATTTGAAGGAAACTAACGAAACAATAAGAAGGTCTCCCTAAATCAAGACTTGTGTGAGATGTACACATTGTTTTGAACGCGATAGTGATGAGATTGCTCCTTTAGATGCTAATCAAACTAGAACGAAGTAATAAGACTCCTAATCACCTCTTTCTTTGATAATTTGAAGGAAACTAACGAAACAATAAGAAGGCTTCCCTAAATCAAGACTTGTGTGAGATGTACACATTGTTTTGAACGCGATAGTGATGAGATTGCTCCCTTAGATGCTAATCAAACTAGAACGAAGTAATAAGACTCCTAATCACCTCTTTCTTTGACAATTTGAAGGAAACTAACGAAACAATAAGAAGGTCTCCCTAAATCGAGACTTGTGTGAGATGTACACATCGTTTTGAACGCGATAGTGATGAGATTGCTCCTTTAGATGCTAATCAAACTAGAACGAAGTAATATGACTCCTAATCACCTCTTTCTTTGACCATTTGAAGGAACTAATGAACCAATAAGAAGGTCTCCCTAAATCAAGAATTGTGTGAGATGTACACATTGTTTTGAACGCGATAGTGATGAGATTGCTCCTTAGATGCTAATCAAACTAGAACGAAGTAATAAGACTCCAAATCACCTCTTTCTTTGACAATTTGAAGGAAACTAACGAAACAATAAGAAGGCATCCCTAAATCGAGACTTGTGTGAGATGTACACATCGTTTTGAACGCGATAGTGATGAGATTGCTCCTTTAGATGCTAATCAAACTAGAACGAAGTAATAAGACTCCTAATCACCTCTTTCTTTGACAATTTGAAGGAAACTAATGAACCAATAAGAAGGTCTCCCTAAATCAAGAATTGTGTGAGATGTACACATCGTTTTGAACGCGATAGTGATGAGATTGCTCCTTTAGATGCTAATCAAACTAGAACGAAGTAATATGACTCCTAATCACCTCTTTCTTTGACAATTTGAAGGAACTAATGAACCAATAAGAAGGTCTCCCTAAATCAAGACTTGTGTGAGATGTACACATCGTTTTGAACGCGATAGTGATGAGATTGCTCCTTTAGATGCTAATCAAACTAGAACGAAGTAATAAGACTCCTAATCACCTCTTTCTTTGACAATTTGAAGGAACTAATGAACCAATAAGAAGGTCTCCCTAAATCAAGACTTGTGTGAGATGTACACATTGTTTTGAACGCGATAGTGATGAGATTGCTCCCTTAGATGCTAATCAAACTAGAACGAAGTAATAAGACTCCAAATCACCTCTTTTTTTGATAATTTGAAGGAAACTAACGAAACAATAAGAAGGATTCCCTAAATCGAGACTTGTGTGAGATGTACACATCGTTTTGAACGCGATAGTGATGAGATTGCTCCTTTAGATGCTAATCAAACTAGAACGAAGTAATATGACTCCTAATCACCTCTTTCTTTGACAATTTGAAGGAACTAATGAACCAATAAGAAGGTCTCCCTAAATCAAGAATTGTGTGAGATGTACACATCGTTTTGAACGCGATAGTGATGAGATTGCACCTTTAGATGCTAGTCAAACTAGAACGAAGTAATAAGACTCCTAATCACCTCTTTCTTTGACAATTTGAAGGAACTAATGAACCAATAAGAAGGTCTCCCTAAATCAAGACTTGTGTGAGATGTACACATTGTTTTGAACGCGATAGTGATGAGATTGCTCCTTTAGATGCTAATCAAACTAGAACGAAGTAATAAGACTCCTAATCACCTCTTTCTTTGACAATTTGAAGGAAACTAACGAAACAATAAGAAGGTCTCCCTAAATCAAGACTTGTGTGAGATGTACACATCGTTTTGAACGCGATAGTGATGAGATTGCTCCTTTAGATGCTAATCAAACTAGAACGAAGTAATAAGACTCCTAATCACCTCTTTCTTTGACAATTTGAAGGAAACTAACGAAACAATAAGAAGGTCTCCCTAAATCAAGACTTGTGTGAGATGTACACATCGTTTTGAACGCGATAGTGATGAGATTGCTCCTTTAGATGCTAATCAAACTAGAACGAAGTAATATGACTCCTAATCACCTCTTTCTTTGACAATTTGAAGGAAACTAATGAACCAATAAGAAGGTCTCCCTAAATCAAGAATTGTGTGAGATGTACACATCGTTTTGAACGCGATAGTGATGAGATTGCTCCTTTAGATGCTAATCAAACTAGAACGAAGTAATAAGACTCCTAATCACCTCTTTCTTTGACAATTTGAAGGAACTAATGAACCAATAAGAAGGTCTCCCTAAATCAAGACTTGTGTGAGATGTACACATTGTTTTGAACGCGATAGTGATGAGATTGCTCCCTTAGATGCTAATCAAACTAGAACGAAGTAATAAGACTCCTAATCACCTCTTTCTTTGATAATTTGAAGGAAACTAACGAAACAATAAGAAGGTCTCCCTAAATCGAGACTTGTGTGAGATGTACACATCGTTTTGAACGCGATAGTGATGAGATTGCTCCTTTAGATGCTAATCAAACTAGAACGAAGTAATATGACTCCTAATCACCTCTTTCTTTGACAATTTGAAGAACCTAATGAACCAATAAGAAGGTCTCCCTAAATCAAGACTTGTGTGAGATGTACACATCGTTTTGAACGCGATAGTGATGAGATTGCTCCTTTAGATGCTAATCAAACTAGAACGAAGTAATAAGACTCCTAATCACCTCTTTCTTTGACAATTTGAAGGAACTAATGAACCAATAAGAAGGTCTCCCTAAATCAAGACTTGTGTGAGATGTACACATTGTTTTGAACGCGATAGTGATGAGATTGCTCCTTTAGATGCTAATCAAACTAGAACGAAGTAATAAGACTCCTAATCACCTCTTTCTTTGACAATTTGAAGGAAACTAACGAAACAATAAGAAGGTCTCCCTAAATCAAGACTTGTGTGAGATGTACACATTGTTTTGAACGCGATAGTGATGAGATTGCTCCCTTAGATGCTAATCAAACTAGAACGAAGTAATAAGACTCCTAATCACCTCTTTCTTTGACAATTTGAAGGAAACTAACGAAACAATAAGAAGGTCTCCCTAAATCGAGACTTGTGTGAGATGTACACATCGTTTTGAACGCGATAGTGATGAGATTGCTCCTTTAGATGCTAATCAAACTAGAACGAAGTAATATGACTCCTAATCACCTCTTTCTTTGACCATTTGAAGGAACTAATGAACCAATAAGAAGGTCTCCCTAAATCAAGACTTGTGTGAGATGTACACATTGTTTTGAACGCGATAGTGATGAGATTGCTCCTTTAGATGCTAATCAAACTAGAACGAAGTAATAAGACTCCTAATCACCTCTTTCTTTGACAATTTGAAGGAAACTAATGAACCAATAAGAAGGTCTCCCTAAATCAAGACTTGTGTGAGATGTACACATCGTTTTGAACGCGATAGTGATGAGATTGCTCCTTTAGATGCTAATCAAACTAGAACGAAGTAATAAGACTCCTAATCACCTCTTTCTTTGACAATTTGAAGGAACTAATGAACCAATAAGAAGGTCTCCCTAAATCAAGACTTGTGTGAGATGTACACATTGTTTTGAACGCGATAGTGATGAGATTGCTCCCTTAGATGCTAATCAAACTAGAACGAAGTAATAAGACTCCTAATCACCTCTTTCTTTGACAATTTGAAGGAAACTAACGAAACAATAAGAAGGTCTCCCTAAATCGAGACTTGTGTGAGATGTACACATCGTTTTGAACGCGATAGTGATGAGATTGCTCCTTTAGATGCTAATCAAACTAGAACGAAGTAATATGACTCCTAATCACCTCTTTCTTTGACAATTTGAAGGAACTAATGAACCAATAAGAAGGTCTCCCTAAATCAAGACTTGTGTGAGATGTACACATCGTTTTGAACGCGATAGTGATGAGATTGCACCTTTAGATGCTAATCAAACTAGAACGAAGTAATAAGACTCCTAATCACCTCTTTCTTTGACAATTTGAAGGAACTAATGAACCAATAAGAAGGTCTCCCTAAATCAAGACTTGTGTGAGATGTACACATTGTTTTGAACGCGATAGTGATGAGATTGCTCCTTCTAATGCTAATCAAACTAGAACGAAGTAATAAGACTCCTAATCACCTCTTTCTTTGATAATTTGAAGGAAACTAACGAAACAATAAGAAGGCTTCCCTAAATCAAGACTTGTGTGAGATGTACACATTGTTTTGAACGC
Source organism: Aralia elata (assembly GCA_034770075.1). Classification (NCBI taxonomy): domain Eukaryota; kingdom Viridiplantae; phylum Streptophyta; class Magnoliopsida; order Apiales; family Araliaceae; genus Aralia; species Aralia elata. Next base: position 86,834 of record JAVJAP010000066.1, read on the forward strand.
GATAGTGATGAGATTGCTCCCTTAGATGCTAATCAAACTAGAACGAAGTAATAAGACTCCTAATCACCTCTTTCTTTGACAATTTGAAGGAAACTAACGAAACAATTAGAAGGTCTCCCTAAATCGAGACTTGTGTGAGATGTACACATCGTTTTGAACGCGATAGTGATGAGATTGCTCCTTTAGATGCTAATCAAACTAGAACGAAGTAATATGACTCCTAATCACCTCTTTCTCTGACAATTTGAAGGAACTAATGAACCAATAAGAAGGTCTCCCTAAATCAAGACTTGTGTGAGATGTACACATCGTTTTGAACGCGATAGTGATGAGATTGCTCCTTTAGATGCTAATCAAACTAGAACGAAGTAATAAGACTCCTAATCACCTCTTTCTTTGACAATTTGAAGGAAACTAATGAACCAATAAGAAGGTCTCCCTAAATCAAGACTTGTGTGAGATGTACACATTGTTTTGAACGCGATAGTGATGAGATTGCTCCTTCTGATGCTAATCAAACTAGAACGAAGTAATAAGACTCCTAATCACCTCTTTCTTTGATAATTTGAAGGAAACTAACGAAACAATAAGAAGGCTTCCCTAAATCAAGACTTGTGTGAGATGTACACATTGTTTTGAACGCGATAGTGATGAGATTGCTCCCTTAGATGCTAATCAAACTAGAACGAAGTAATAAGACTCCTAATCACCTCTTTCTTTGATAATTTGAAGGAAACTAACGAAACAATAAGAAGGCTTCCCTAAATCAAGACTTGTGTGAGATGTACACATTGTTTTGAACGCGATAGTGATGAGATTGCTCCTTTAGATGCTAATCAAACTAGAACGAAGTAATAAGACTCCTAATCACCTCTTTCTTTGACAATTTGAAGGAACTAATGAACCAATAAGAAGGTCTCCCTAAATCAAGACTTGTGTGAGATGTACACATCGTTTTGAACGCGATAGTGATGAGATTGCTCCTTTAGATGCTAATCAAACTAGAACGAAGTAATAAGACTCCTAATCACCTCTTTCTTTGACAATTTGAAGGAAACTAACGAAACAATAAGAAGGTCTCCCTAAATCGAGACTTGTGTGAGATGTACACATCGTTTTGAACGCGATAGTGATGAGATTGCTCCTTTAGATGCTAATCAAACTAGAACGAAGTAATAAGACTCCTAATCACCTCTTTCTTTGACAATTTGAAGGAAACTAATGAACCAATAAGAAGGTCTCCCTAAATCAAGACTTGTGTGAGATGTACACATTGTTTTGAACGCGATAGTGATGAGATTGCTCCTTTAGATGCTAATCAAACTAGAACGAAGTAATAAGACTCCTAATCACCTCTTTCTTTGACAATTTGAAGGAACTAATGAACCAATAAGAAGGTCTCCCTAAATCAAGAATTGTGTGAGATGTACACATTGTTTTGAACGCGATAGTGATGAGATTGCTCCTTAGATGCTAATCAAACTAGAACGAAGTAATAAGACTCCAAATCACCTCTTTTTTTGATAATTTGAAGGAAACTAACGAAACAATAAGAAGGATTCCCTAAATCGAGACTTGTGTGAGATGTACACATCGTTTTGAACGCGATAGTGATGAGATTGCTCCTTTAGATGCTAATCAAACTAGAACGAAGTAATATGACTCCTAATCACCTCTTTCTTTGACAATTTGAAGGAACTAATGAACCAATAAGAAGGTCTCCCTAAATCAAGAATTGTGTGAGATGTACACATCGTTTTGAACGCGATAGTGATGAGATTGCAGCTTTAGATTCTACTCAAACTAGAACGAAGTAATAAGACTCCTAATCACCTCTTTCTTTGACAATTTGAAGGAACTAATGAACCAATAAGAAGGTCTCCCTAAATCAAGACTTGTGTGAGATGTACACATTGTTTTGAACGCGATAGTGATGAGATTGCTCCCTTAGATGCTAATCAAACTAGAACGAAGTAATAAGACTCCTAATCACCTCTTTCTTTGATAATTTGAAGGAAACTAACGAAACAATAAGAAGGTCTCCCTAAATCGAGACTTGTGTGAGATGTACACATCGTTTTGAACGCGATAGTGATGAGATTGCTCCTTTAGATGCTAATCAAACTAGAACGAAGTAATATGACTCCTAATCACCTCTTTCTTTGACAATTTGAAGGAACTAATGAACCAATAAGAAGGTCTCCCTAAATCAAGAATTGTGTGAGATGTACACATCGTTTTGAACGCGATAGTGATGAGATTGCTCCTTTAGATGCTAATCAAACTAGAACGAAGTAATAAGACTCCTAATCACCTCTTTCTTTGACAATTTGAAGGAACTAATGAACCAATAAGAAGGTCTCCCTAAATCAAGACTTGTGTGAGATGTACACATCGTTTTGAACGCGATAGTGATGAGATTGCTCCTTTAGATGCTAATCAAACTAGAACGAAGTAATAAGACTCCTAATCACCTCTTTCTTTGACAATTTGAAGGAACTAATGAACCAATAAGAAGGTCTCCCTAAATCAAGACTTGTGTGAGATGTACACATTGTTTTGAACGCGATAGTGATGAGATTGCTCCTTCTGATGCTAATCAAACTAGAACGAAGTAATAAGACTCCTAATCACCTCTTTCTTTGACAATTTGAAGGAAACTAACGAAACAATAAGAAGGCTTCCCTAAATCAAGACTTGTGTGAGATGTACACATTGTTTTGAACGCGATAGTGATGAGATTGCTCCCTTAGATGCTAATCAAACTAGAACGAAGTAATAAGACTCCTAATCACCTCTTTCTTTGATAATTTGAAGGAAACTAACGAAACAATAAGAAGGTCTCCCTAAATCGAGACTTGTGTGAGATGTACACATCGTTTTGAACGCGATAGTGATGAGATTGCTCCTTTAGATGCTAATCAAACTAGAACGAAGTAATATGACTCCTAATCACCTCTTTCTTTGACAATTTGAAGGAACTAATGAACCAATAAGAAGGTCTCCCTAAATCAAGACTTGTGTGAGATGTACACATCGTTTTGAACGCGATAGTGATGAGATTGCTCCTTAGATGCTAATCAAACTAGAACGAAGTAATAAGACTCCTAATCACCTCTTTCTTTGACAATTTGAAGGAAACTAACGAAACAATAAGAAGGTCTCCCTAAATCAAGACTTGTGTGAGATGTACACATCGTTTTGAACGCGATAGTGATGAGATTGCTCCTTTAGATGCTAATCAAACTAGAACGAAGTAATAAGACTCCTAATCACCTCTTTCTTTGACAATTTGAAGGAACTAATGAACCAATAAGAAGGTCTCCCTAAATCAAGACTTGTGTGAGATGTACACATTGTTTTGAACGCGATAGTGATGAGATTGCTCCCTTAGATGCTAATCAAACTAGAACGAAGTAATAAGACTCATAATCACCTCTTTCTTTGATAATTTGAAGGAAACTAACAAAACAATAAAAAGGTCTCCCTAAATCAAGACTTGTGTGAGATGTACACATTGTTTTGAACGCGATAGTGATGAGATTGCTCCCTTAGATGCTAATCAAACTAGAACGAAGTAATAAGACTCCTAATCACCTCTTTCTTTGATAATTTGAAGGAAACTAACGAAACAATAAGAAGGTCTCCCTAAATCGAGACTTGTGTGAGATGTACACATCGTTTTGAACGCGATAGTGATGAGATTGCTCCTTTAGATGCTAATCAAACTAGAACGAAGTAATATGACTCCTAATCACCTCTTTCTTTGACAATTTGAAGGAACTAATGAACCAATAAGAAGGTCTCCCTAAATCAAGAATTGTGTGAGATGTACACATCGTTTTGAACGCGATAGTGATGAGATTGCTCCTTTAGATGCTAATCAAACTAGAACGAAGTAATAAGACTCCTAATCACCTCTTTCTTTGACAATTTGAAGGAACTAATGAACCAATAAGAAGGTCTCCCTAAATCAAGACTTGTGTGAGATGTACACATTGTTTTGAACGCGATAGTGATGAGATTGCTCCCTTAGATGCTAATCAAACTAGAACGAAGTAATAAGACTCCTAATCACCTCTTTCTTTGACAATTTGAAGGAAACTAACGAAACAATAAGAAGGTCTCCCTAAATCAAGACTTGTGTGAGATGTACACATCGTTTTGAACGCGATAGTGATGAGATTGCTCCTTTAGATGCTAATCAAACTAGAACGAAGTAATATGACTCCTAATCACCTCTTTCTTTGACAATTTGAAGGAACTAATGAACCAATAAGAAGGTCTCCCTAAATCAAGACTTGTGTGAGATGTACACATCGTTTTGAACGCGATAGTGATGAGATTGCTCCTTTAGATGCTAATCAAACTAGAACGAAGTAATAAGACTCCTAATCACCTCTTTCTTTGACAATTTGAAGGAAACTAACGAAACAATAAGAAGGTCTCCCTAAATCAAGACTTGTGTGAGATGTACACATCGTTTTGAACGCGATAGTGATGAGATTGCTCCTTTAGATGCTAATCAAACTAGAACGAAGTAATATGACTCCTAATCACCTCTTTCTTTGACAATTTGAAGGAACTAATGAACCAATAAGAAGGTCTCCCTAAATCAAGACTTGTGTGAGATGTACACATTGTTTTGAACGCGATAGTGATGAGATTGCTCCCTTAGATGCTAATCAAACTAGAACGAAGTAATAAGACTCCTAATCACCTCTTTCTTTGACAATTTGAAGGAAACTAACGAAACAATAAGAAGGTCTCCCTAAATCGAGACTTGTGTGAGATGTACACATCGTTTTGAACGCGATAGTGATGAGATTGCTCCTTTAGATGCTAATCAAACTAGAACGAAGTAATATGACTCCTAATCACCTCTTTCTTTGACAATTTGAAGGAAACTAATGAACCAATAAGAAGGTCTCCCTAAATCAAGAATTGTGTGAGATGTACACATCGTTTTGAACGCGATAGTGATGAGATTGCTCCTTTAGATGCTAATCAAACTAGAACGAAGTAATAAGACTCCTAATCACCTCTTTCTTTGATAATTTGAAGGAAACTAATGAACCAATAAGAAGGTCTCCCTAAATCAAGACTTGTGTGAGATGTACACATTGTTTTGAACGCGATAGTGATGAGATTGCTCCTTTAGATGCTAATCAAACTAGAACGAAGTAATAAGACTCCTAATCACCTCTTTCTTTGATAATTTGAAGGAAACTAACGAAACAATAAGAAGGTCTCCCTAAATCAAGACTTGTGTGAGATGTACACATCGTTTTGAACGCGATAGTGATGAGATTGCACCTTTAGATGCTAATCAAACTAGAACGAAGTAATAAGACTCCTAATCACCTCTTTCTTTGACAATTTGAAGGAACTAATGAACCAATAAGAAGGTCTCCCTAAATCAAGACTTGTGTGAGATGTACACATTGTTTTGAACGCGATAGTGATGAGATTGCTCCTTCTGATGCTAATCAAACTAGAACGAAGTAATAAGACTCCTAATCACCTCTTTCTTTGATAATTTGAAGGAAACTAACGAAACAATAAGAAGGCTTCCCTAAATCAAGACTTGTGTGAGATGTACACATTGTTTTGAACGCGATAGTGATGAGATTGCTCCTTTAGATGCTAATCAAACTAGAACGAAGTAATAAGACTCCTAATCACCTCTTTCTTTGACAATTTGAAGGAACTAATGAACCAATAAGAAGGTCTCCCTAAATCAAGAATTGTGTGAGATGTACACATCGTTTTGAACGCGATAGTGATGAGATTGCTCCCTTAGATGCTAATCAAACTAGAACGAAGTAATAAGACTCCTAATCACCTCTTTCTTTGACAATTTGAAGGAAACTAACGAAACAATAAGAAGGTCTCCCTAAATCGAGACTTGTGTGAGATGTACACATCGTTTTGAACGCGATAGTGATGAGATTGCTCCTTTAGATGCTAATCAAACTAGAACGAAGTAATATGACTCCTAATCACCTCTTTCTTTGACAATTTGAAGAAAACTAACGAAACAATAAGAAGGTCTCCCTAAATCAAGAATTGTGTGAGATGTACACATCGTTTTGAACGCGATAGTGATGAGATTGCACCTTTAGATGCTAATCAAACTAGAACGAAGTAATAAGACTCCTAATCACCTCTTTCTTTGACAATTTGAAGGAACTAATGAACCAATAAGAAGGTCTCCCTAAATCAAGACTTGTGTGAGATGTACACATTGTTTTGAACGCGATAGTGATGAGATTGCTCCTTTAGATGCTAATCAAACTAGAACGAAGTAATAAGACTCCTAATCACCTCTTTCTTTGATAATTTGAAGGAAACTAACGAAACAATAAGAAGGTCTCCCTAAATCGAGACTTGTGTGAGATGTACACATCGTTTTGAACGCGATAGTGATGAGATTGCTCCTTTAGATGCTAATCAAACTAGAACGAAGTAATATGACTCCTAATCACCTCTTTCTTTGACAATTTGAAGGAAACTAATGAACCAATAAGAAGGTCTCCCTAAATCAAGACTTGTGTGAGATGTACACATTGTTTTGAACGCGATAGTGATGAGATTGCTCCCTTAGATGCTAATCAAACTAGAACGAAGTAATAAGACTCCTAATCACCTCTTTCTTTGATAATTTGAAGGAAACTAACGAAACAATAAGAAGGTCTCCCTAAATCGAGACTTGTGTGAGATGTACACATCGTTTTGAACGCGATAGTGATGAGATTGCTCCTTTAGATGCTAATCAAACTAGAACGAAGTAATATGACTCCTAATCACCTCTTTCTTTGACAATTTGAAGGAACTAATGAACCAATAAGAAGGTCTCCCTAAATCAAGACTTGTGTGAGATGTACACATTGTTTTGAACGCGATAGTGATGAGATTGCTCCCTTAGATGCTAATCAAACTAGAACGAAGTAATAAGACTCCTAATCACCTCTTTCTTTGATAATTTGAAGGAAACTAACGAAACAATAAGAAGGCTTCCCTAAATCGAGACTTGTGTGAGATGTACACATCGTTTTGAACGCGATAGTGATGAGATTGCTCCTTTAGATGCTAATCAAACTAGAACGAAGTAATATGACTCCTAATCACCTCTTTCTTTGACAATTTGAAGGAAACTAATGAACCAATAAGAAGGTCTCCCTAAATCAAGACTTGTGTGAGATGTACACATTGTTTTGAACGCGATAGTGATGAGATTGCTCCCTTAGATGCTAATCAAACTAGAACGAAGTAATAAGACTCCTAATCACCTCTTTCTTTGATAATTTGAAGGAAACTAACGAAACAATAAAAAGGTCTCCCTAAATCAAGACTTGTGTGAGATGTACACATTGTTTTGAACGCGATAGTGATGAGATTGCTCCTTCTAATGCTAATCAAACTAGAAAGATGTAATAAGACTCCTAATCACCTCTTTCTTTGATAATTTGAAGGAAACTAATGAACCAATAAGAAGGTCTCCCTAAATCAAGACTTGTGTGAGATGTACACATTGTTTTGAACGCGATAGTGATGAGATTGCTCCTTCTGATGCTAATCAAACTAGAACGAAGTAATAAGACTCCTAATCACCTCTTTCTTTGATAATTTGAAGGAAACTAACGAAACAATAAGAAGGCTTCCCTAAATCAAGACTTGTGTGAGATGTACACATTGTTTTGAACGCGATAGTGATGAGATTGCTCCCTTAGATGCTAATCAAACTAGAACGAAGTAATATGACTCCTAATCACCTCTTTCTTTGACAATTTGAAGGAACTAATGAACCAATAAGAAGGTCTCCCTAAATCAAGAATTGTGTGAGATGTACACATCGTTTTGAACGCGATAGTGATGAGATTGCTCCTTTAGATGCTAATCAAACTAGAACGAAGTAATAAGACTCCTAATCACCTCTTTCTTTGACAATTTGAAGGAAACTAACGAAACAATAAGAAGGTCTCCCTAAATCGAGACTTGTGTGAGATGTACACATCGTTTTGAACGCGATAGTGATGAGATTGCTCCTTTAGATGCTAATCAAACTAGAACGAAGTAATATGACTCCTAATCACCTCTTTCTTTGACAATTTGAAGGAACTAATGAACCAATAAGAAGGTCTAACTAAATCAAGAATTGTGTGAGATGTACACATCGTTTTGAACGCGATAGTGATGAGATTGCAGCTTTAGATTCTACTCAAACTAGAACGAAGTAATAAGACTCCTAATCACCTCTTTCTTTGACAATTTGAAGGAACTAATGAACCAATAAGAAGGTCTCCCTAAATCAAGACTTGTGTGAGATGTACACATTGTTTTGAACGCGATAGTGATGAGATTGCTCCTTCTGATGCTAATCAAACTAGAACGAAGTAATAAGACTCCTAATCACCTCTTTCTTTGATAATTTGAAGGAAACTAACGAAACAATAAGAAGGTCTCCCTAAATCGAGACTTGTGTGAGATGTACACATCGTTTTGAACGCGATAGTGATGAGATTGCTCCTTTAGATGCTAATCAAACTAGAACGAAGTAATATGACTCCTAATCACCTCTTTCTTTGACAATTTGAAGGAACTAATGAACCAATAAGAAGGTCTCCCTAAATCAAGAATTGTGTGAGATGTACACATCGTTTTGAACGCGATAGTGATGAGATTGCACCTTTAGATGCTAATCAAACTAGAACGAAGTAATAAGACTCCTAATCACCTCTTTCTTTGACAATTTGAAGGAACTAACGAACCAATAAGAAGGTCTCCCTAAATCAAGACTTGTGTGAGATGTACACATTGTTTTGAACGCGATAGTGATGAGATTGCTCCTTCTGATGCTAATCAAACTAGAACGAAGTAATATGACTCCTAATCACCTCTTTCTTTGACAATTTGAAGGAAACTAATGAACCAATAAGAAGGTCTCCCTAAATCAAGACTTGTGTGAGATGTACACATCGTTTTGAACGCGATAGTGATGAGATTGCTCCTTTAGATGCTAATCAAACTAGAACGAAGTAATAAGACTCCTAATCACCTCTTTCTTTGACAATTTGAAGGAACTAATGAACCAATAAGAAGGTCTCCCTAAATCAAGACTTGTGTGAGATGTACACATTGTTTTGAACGCGATAGTGATGAGATTGCTCCTTCTGATGCTAATCAAACTAGAACGAAGTAATAAGACTCCTAATCACCTCTTTCTTTGATAATTTGAAGGAAACTAACGAAACAATAAGAAGGCTTCCCTAAATCAAGACTTGTGTGAGATGTACACATTGTTTTGAACGCGATAGTGATGAGATTGCTCCCTTAGATGCTAATCAAACTAGAACGAAGTAATAAGACTCCTAATCACCTCTTTCTTTGATAATTTGAAGGAAACTAACGAAACAATAAGAAGGATTCCCTAAATCGAGACTTGTGTGAGATGTACACATCGTTTTGAACGCGATAGTGATGAGATTGCTCCTTTAGATGCTAATCAAACTAGAACGAAGTAATATGACTCCTAATCACCTCTTTCTTTGACAATTTGAAGGAACTAATGAACCAATAAGAAGGTCTCCCTAAATCAAGACTTGTGTGAGATGTACACATTGTTTTGAACGCGATAGTGATGAGATTGCTCCTTTAGATGCTAATCAAACTAGAACGAAGTAATAAGACTCCTAATCACCTCTTTCTTTGATAATTTGAAGGAAACTAACGAAACAATAAGAAGGCTTCCCTAAATCGAGACTTGTGTGAGATGTACACATCGTTTTGAACGCGATAGTGATGAGATTGCTCCTTTAGATGCTAATCAAACTAGAACGAAGTAATATGACTCCTAAT